>CAEMYA010000427.1:647126-731408 GCA_903131615.1 Diplodus sargus | reverse complement strand
AAACACAAACAAATACCGTATATACATTTGTCGACAACACAACTCCTCAACTCTGACCTTCCAACTCCAAATCATGACAGGAATTTGACATTTTTATTTACTGCAGCAGATTTCCAGTTGAAAAAAAGTCAAATATATTTTCTTGACATTAGTTTTTTTAACATTTAATGTATTCCTTTCTTTCTCTAGCAGGAATGTGCTTATATACAATTGTTCTCCTGTCTACTGTGTAATGATTATGATCATCAAGCAAGGAGTAAAATTTAACATTTTGACAAAATGAGTGAATTATCTCCAGAAAGGTCGAAAGGATAAACAGGGATACAAAACTAGCTGGTATTTTTAGTGATGCAGATAAACGTAAAGCTTTTTCCCTCTTGACTTGATATAAAATGTGTTTGTGGGCGGGGCTTACCGAGCACAGTGAGGTCAGCGCTGGCTCTTGTCGGTCCGATCATCACGACGTATCCGCCCTCGTCTTTGAGCTCGCAGCTCTTGATGACCAGCGATCGTCTCTTGCCGTCGCTCACCATCTGGTATTTGTCTCCTGCCTCCAGCTCTTTGTCGTCTTTAAGCCATTTGACCTCAAAGGTATCCTTGGAGACGGAGCAGGTGAACTCCGCCTTCTCGCTCTCAACCACTTCCAGGCTCTTAGGCCTAGAGATGAACTCAGCAGCCAGTTCTGAAACACAGGAAGCACCGTCAGGGAGCGGAGGTTAGTTTGCTCTGAGACTGGTTCAATAATAAAACAAGTAAAAAAAAAAAAAAGATTAGTAACATCAGAAATGTGGAAGTTTGCTCAGAGGAGCTCGACTCATTGTGACAAAAAGAAATTCAAAGATAGATTAATGAAGCAATTAAGACCTCACAAATTCAAATTGAAGACAATTTAAATGTCAATTATTCATAGAATTGAATTACTGCTTTTTGAGGACATGACAACTGGAATCTGTCTATTAATTTCCTCGTCTGGTACCAAAAAGAAAAAAATCAGAACCAATCTAATTAAAAGCATCTTAATCTTTTGTATTTGAAAAGCTCTATAAAGATAAAGAGGTTAGGAAATGATCAGACACATTTTCTTTTCATACCATTAATCTTGAGAGTCGCGGAGGTTTTGTTGGTGGGACTCAGCCTGCAGTTGTACTCTCCAGCGTCAGTAATCTTCAGGTCCTGGATGAAGAGGATCCTCCTCCTCCCATCATAGATGTGTTCGTAACGACCGCCCTCAGGCAGCTCCTCATCTCCTTTGCACCAGGTAACATCAACAGCTGCTTTGGAGACCTCGCAGATCAGCTTCACGCTGTCCGTCTCAGTTCCCTCCACGTTGGACAAGTTCTTGGTGAACCTCGCCTCCTCCTCTGCAATTAGAGAAACAGATGCAGGTCAGATATCGACTGAATGTCACAGCTAAATTCAGCAGTCTTACATGATCGCAGTGGGTCTATTCTTACCAACGACAGTGAGCATGCCGGAGGATTTGGAGGTCTTGGCGTCAATTTCATATTCAGCCTCATCGTCAAACACAGACTTGTGGATGATGAGGATGTGTTGGCGACCTTGAGCAATAATTTCATACTTCTTCCCCTTTCTAATTTCACTTCCATCCTTAAACCAGCGGACCTGTGAGGCAGCAAGCACGAGGAGAGGTTCAAAACAGAAATATGAATTTAAATGTTACTGTAATCATAGTTCATCTAAAGAAACAGACAAAGCAGTGTGCTCACTTTGACGTCCTCTCTGGAGACTTCACATTCAAACTTGGCAGATTCCTTCTCTTTGACCTCGACATCATGCAGCGGCTTTGAGAACTCGACATGTGGAGCTGTTGACACGCAGAGCGAAGGGTTAACAGACAAATCTGACAAATCCTTCAGCAATGTCTATTCTCCCTTAACTCTAATTAGGGTTTTTTTCTCTCTCAAAGTTTTCTTTATTTTAATGTTATAAAAAGGTTCTGTAACATTTGCAGTTTCCTGTAAAGAACAATTTACTGAATTCAGAAGTTTCTGCCACTTAAACGAGGGATTCTCCCCTCATCTCTGAAGGGTTTCTCTAGTCTGATCTTTTGGCTTTTATGTGGGTTCCTTGACTCATCTGAGGTATTTCTAATCTTTTCTACGGGGTCTCTTTGCACGAATTTCAAGTTTTAAGGGGTAACAATCCATTTGTTTGGGCATCTTAACTCTTTTGAGAGACTCCTTGACCCCTAATAGAGATGGAGTTCCTTCAATAACATTTTGGATTTCACAGCTGTACTCACGTTCAACATTGAGGAAGCAGGAGGTTTTGAAGTCTTTGGCGTCACAAGTGTATGTCCTTGAGTCATCCAGAGTGCAGTCATGAATGAGCAGCGCTCTCTTGCGGCCATCGATGATCATCTCGTACTTCTTGGTCTTGCGGATATCCTGTCCATCCCTGAACCATCGTACCTCCGCGTTCTCTCTGGAAACTTCACACTCGAGTGTGGCGGTGGATTCCTCCTCCACTGTCTGGTCCTCCAGAGGCTTCGTGAACTCAACTGCTGGCTCTGAAGGACATAATAGAAAGATGTTTAGTTTCTACTCTGCTAAACTACATCAGAATAAACAAAGCTTCTTTTCTTTGTTATCAAACCCGATGCAGAACTTTCACTGACAATCTGCAGTTTTCATAGTGACTTAATACCAGGCTGAAAAGTGTTTTTGCCGCCCTCTCTGGTTGAAAGTGTCAGATACATTTCTCTGGTCAGAAGTGTGCTCTGTTGCACCTGTAACCACGGCCATTAGTGATGTCAAGTGATGTTGAGACAAACTAGACTCACCTTTGACAATGAGGTTGGCGTCGGTCTGGAAGTCCTTGGCAGTGAGCTTCACTTGTCCGGCTTCATCCAGCTTGACGTCCCTCAGAGTCAAGCTGTGGACTTTATCTTCTGCCTTCACCACCACCTGTCAGATTCAACAGAGACAGTCAGTAAGGGCTCAACATGCCCTGAACATGGTCTGAAGGTTAAATCCATAACCATCAGGTTTAAAGTGCCATGGACTTCACCTGTAGGCTCAACAGAGTCAATTAGTATCGAGATTAATATGTGCTGAACTGAACATTGTCTGTAGATTCAACAGTCAGTAATTCACGAGTTTAAACCTCCCATGAACACAACCTGTCAAATTCAGGTCGGAATAGTTAAATATGAACCCTAACCTTTGCCTGGAGGTTCACCAGAATCTGTCTTTTGGTTTAACGTGCTCAGAACACAGCGTGTAGCTTCAACAGCAGCTGAACTCTCCCTGAGCATCGCTTGTCAGGTTCACCAAAGTCAGTAACAGAGGATGACTTACTCCGCCCTGAACACAACCTGTCAGGTTCAAAAGAGTCATGATCGGATTTAACATGCCCAGACCTTCGCCTGGAGGTCCAACAGAGCATGTTTAAATTAATCTTGTCTGCTAGGTTTAACAGCCAGAGGGTTTTACTTTCTCTTCTCAAGCTCTTCTTTAACTCTTCTCGAAGGTCATTTTACTCTAAATGCTGGTTTCCTTAAGCATTGGCTTGAAGTCACTTCTGAGGAGCCATACCGGCCATTTAACTTCTAATAACATCAAATAGATATCCACCTCGCAGCTACGCCCTGAGCACTGCCTGATTCAACAGGGTCAACAGAGTCCGTCAGATTTACAGTCAGTGATCATTTAGGTGATTTGGAGGATTATTTCCCACAACTGTGTCTGTCAGGATTATATCACAGACTCACTGCTAGTGAGTTCATGGTTTTATCGTCCATTATTGTCCAAGAGGTTCAAAGGACAGAGTCACTAAAACTTTGGGTTTTATTGCCCTGGATCGCACCTGTCAGGCTCACAGAACAAGATAACTGAGCCTGTGTATTTTATCATCATCATCATCGTGTGTGAGCTTGTTGTTTATTACATTCACAGGAACCATGTCAGTGATCTGAGGGGTTATTTCCCTGAATAGTACCTGACAGCTAATGGGATTCAAAAAAAACCTGAGTTTTGTCTGTGAGGTTCAAACATAGTTGAACTGAGATTGAAGTTTTGAGTTGTCCTGTCTTCAGCACAGTCAGCTGAGCCCTGACAGCTAAAACGAACGCAGGCAGCTGCTTTCCTTCCCCCGATTTAAACTACAGACCTTTGACACCTGACGGCTGATTTTACCACATCCAAGACTGTATATCACACTGAGCTGTCTGAGCCCGCAGCACATTCTTCACTGAAGGAATTAAACATATGGTATTTCTAATACTGAAGATGTCATCTTTACCGTTGCTTTTTCTCTTGAGGTTTAACAACAGAAACATGGATATAGTTATCTCTGTATTATCTCTAAAAACATTTCTGCTTTACAGTTAATCATCATGAACTTTTTAAAAGTTTTTCTTGGATCATTTTTATCTCTTTCTTTACCAAATAAACGCTGATAAAAGCTGAGAATGCTATCAACATTTTATTTCTCAATGCCAGTGAGTTAAAATTCAGTTTTAAAAATGTGTTTGTCGATCTTTTAAGGAGGAAACAGCTGCTGCTGACACGTGGTTATACAACTAATAAAGGAGCTGTGATGGTAAATGTGATTTGGTTCAAATGTCTTTTTTGTTTTGTATTCAGTTGTCAATTACGTTAAAAAAGTAAAGCAGCTAAACTTTTTCAGGAGTCTGTGTAGTTTTCTTAACTACAGACTGGAACACTTTAATTTCTCTTAATGTTGCTTTTACTGGTTTTGTTTGTTTGGGCTTGTTGGGTGACAGTTTGGGCCATTTTATTGTTTTATTGGCTTTTCTGGTCGGTAACATCTTATAAATGTCACTCAAAGAACTTTTGTGAAGTTCTACTCACTGAAACTAAAAATGTGGCCGGACAAACTGTTGTGTTTAATGAGATTTACTTACTGCTTTTAAAGACTTAATATCAGACTTTAGCCATCTTTAAACCTCGTTCCTCCAGTTCTGTGAAACTATTAAATGAGACTCAGCTCAGCCATGTTTTTCTTAATCTACTTACAAAATGTGTTTGTTTGCTTTTGTTTTGTTTTCAGATGTAACAGCACAAACCAGTGTCATTATCTGGACAATAATAATCTATTCAATTTCCGTTAGTTACACTGGTGTTTACAGGAAATGGTTGATGTTTGTTGCGTCAAAATAAATAACGCTAAAACTACTTTTTTCCTTTAATCACTTTATATTAACTTATATTCAAAATAAACAAGCAAAACACTGAAGTGTGATCTACCAAACAGTCAGACAACTACGAGCAGCTTTATTTTGAGGTGCGATCAGTTGATGGAGCGTGTGAATGTCCACCATATTGAACATGTAACATGTAGTCAAGCACACTTGCACAACCTGGAGAGAGATCGTGTTTCTCAGGAAACCTCAGAGTTCTCATGTTACATCCGATAATCAAACTAATCCTGCGTTATGACTGGATATCATTTCAGGGCCTCCACCACGCAAGCTCTTTTCAACTCCTATATCAGCGTGAAAGCAGCAACGATTTCTAAGCGAACACAAACATTTACAGCACGTCCTGTGTTTTTAAAACTGAAGCTGTCAAATAGCTCCTGTTGCCACCTGCCCTGCGCCTCAACCTCCTGCAGCTGTTAAAAATAACCCTGCAGAAACGCTTGCAGGGCAGAAAAGCTCCCTGCCTGCGTTATCACAAAACAAGGATCGAATGCTCAGCTGGAATCCTGAAGCTCCACCAGCAGGCCCTTATATGAAGACAGACTGAAGCTGGAGCAGCGTGGTGCAGAGAAAACTGAACGTTGAGTACAAATACAAGGAGAACCAGTGGCTCCGGCTCTGGACCAGAACCACCGTAAGGGCTGAAGTCTTTATAACTGAATGTCAACAGGTCTTGTGTGTGTCAGGATGGTAACAGGAAGTGAATCAATCTTTGAACCTGTGTTACAGAAACATGGTGAGAACTCAGTCAGGTGTGTTGGGACTTACTCTGTCGCTGGGTTCCAGCTTTGTACCCCCAAGGAACCACTCGACAACGATGCCTTCGTATGACAGCTCACACTCGAAGGTGGCCGTCTCTCCGGCGGTCACGGTGACATCGTTCAGAGGCTTCATCAGGCCGATCACTCGGGCTTTGGATTGGGGAGAAGACATGGTTAGTCCACCCCCTCCCGACACAGGTCAATAGATCCAAAAATCCCAGAGGGAAACGGGTAATCCTCAACAGCTAATCCTCATGCTGTGGTTGAACTGAAGGCAGGCCGCTGAAGCCCTCAGGACAACTGAAGCCAGCCTCCCTGTGACTTGGCATTGGGGGGCCAAGCTCATTAGCATACGACCTGCCGTCAGATGTATATGGCTGCCACAAACCAGTGAGAGACAGGGTCGCTCCCCCCCCTGCCCACCACTGCAAACCTGCTCTAGATAAGGCATGTGGCTTCTAAAATAACCGAGGGGCCTGATTGGCTGAGAGCCACCTTCTGCCAAACCCATCAGGAGAAGACAATCTGCTCCTGTCAATCACCAGCCGGCAATTTTCCCGGAAAAGGAGAATGTGGCGCTCTGGCAGGAGTTACCCAACGCGACATCATGCCTGTGTTGTAACGCTGACATGTAACTGGTGTTATGGAAGTTTTGGTTACGCAGGCTGGACTGAGATCCAGTATGTCAGTTTAGCTTAACAAGCAGCATCAACTATTTACAACAGGCTTCTTTACATTCCTGAATTAAAGCCCCTTTACGGCCAGTTAAAGGCCGTGTGAAGTGTCAGTGACAGCCAGTTGAGAGCTGGACTGTCTATTTAATCAGCGAGCTGTCAGTCTGAAGTGTTTACAGTCGTTATCTGCTCTGCCAGAGTCGTCTCTGCAGGCTGACAAACAGCTATCACATCGAGATATTTAAAACATACATTAATACACTGCGAAATATCTCTCTCAACAAGTGATTTCATTTTTTGGGAGATCAGTTTTGAAAGAACTACACCATCGAGAATCATTATTAAACTTCCTTTTGCAGAATATGAAGTCATTAATCATTCTTTAATACCTGCAAAATCTCAGATTTCTGTTTCTATTAATTAAATGTTGAATTTAATACTACAAACATAATTTCTGATCCTTTGGAACAGAATATTTGAAGTCTTTGAGCTTTCCAAAGCACATTTTTGATTTATTCTTAAGCAGAAAACATGTAAAATGATATAATTACTAGAATTATGTTAATGAATATTTAACTTGCATTTTCAGTGAGTGGCTGCGATTGAATCATAACATACATATTGGCTGAATTTTGTTGTGACATTTAAAAACATCCTAAAATATGAGAATGAATGACTTGTTCAGATGGAGGTTTCTGCTGCAGTGTGTCTTACTGGTGTGGAATGAATCAAACAAACCTTAAACGAGCTTTGACGGGTCCAAACAGAGAAATGATTTTACTCAGGATGAAGACGCAATAAAATATTTTGCTGGTAAGGTTGGGTGACAGGTTTGGGTTTATTTTCCTGTTTACTGGTTCGTTGTTTTAAGACTCTCAGATTTGCTGTTAACTTCTAAACAAACGCACCTCATCTGTGTTTGATGAGATACTTTATCTCAGCCTGATGACTCTTTATCCATCAGAAACTTTAGTTGTTGGAGCAGCTCACGTCTCTGCAGTGTGACATTCACTTTCAAATTATTAGAAATGCTGCTATTAATTAACAATTTGCATGAAATTAATCAACAGTTATTATTGTTTTACATGTGTGAACATTTTAGTTTTAGAGACATCGAGCAGCAACTGGTTAAAGATGTGACTTTATCAGCAAAGCAACGTAAGTGTCGGGAACCATTGAACAGAACCGTGAACAGCATATAAATTCTTTTATGAAGCGAAACCCAAATCTGGTTGATTGGTAACAGTGAGGTGTCACTCAGATCCCTTCATTTATAGCTAGCCACCAACAGATGTTTTCACCAACTGTCTCTGATTTATGTTTGTGTTTTTTCTGTCACCTTTGACTCTGAGCTGAGCTGATGATTTGGCATTTGCTGCTGCGAAGTCGACGCCTCCGGCCATGTCCTTCTTGCAGTTGTAAAGGATCAATATGCGTCGGGTTCCCTCCTCCTTGATCTCCACCTCCTGAGAAGAAAAAGTCACAGTACAGATGTGAAGTTGAGGTAAATGATAAATAAAGCTGACTTGATTTGAATAAGTATTAATGAAAGTCGAATTATTTTCATTGGATTTTTTTCTGCTTTAAATAAAAAAGACTTCTTAATTTGTCAGTCAGTGTTTAATCTTACAGCAGACGGGTGGAGCGTCTCTCCCTTCAGTTTCCAGGTGGCGTGAATGTCCTCCTCTGAAATCTCTGTCTCAAACTTGGCTGTCTCGGTCTCTGTGACCTCCACGCTGTACAACGGGCGAACAACCTTGATTTCCCGCTCTGCAGAAGTTTAAAAAGACGTTAGAGAAAACCAAACAGAAGGTGAAGCTCACTGAAATCTCTGAGAACCCAGAGAACAAGTGAGAACACTTTCATGATGTCGTATACAGTGAAAAATACAGCTGATGATCGCTGGAGGGAATACAGTGGACATGAAGACGTGACAGTTTGGGCGAGAAGCTGACGCTCTGTTTCAGAGCGACTTACAATTTGTGCAAAAGCAGAAGACACGGAGCAACTCTTGACAATAACCCAACCCTATAAAACATCTCCACGCTATCAACAGACTCTCTATAAATGTCTTATAACTGAATTACTCATGCTTATGAAGACATTTAGGAATCAATTTAATCAGTTTGAGTTTCCAAATGCATTTCTCAGCTGGTAAAAACCAAAAAACTTATAAACTATAATTATTAAGTATTAAGTATTAATTCTATTATTATTTCTGTTAATGGTATTAGCAGCGGTAGCACTAATAATTAGCATACAAGTACGAATCAACTAGCAACAAATCAACAGGTTATAAATGTTGTACAGATTTGTGCAACTGGATTATAAACAAATAATAATTCCTACACATGAGAAGTTTATGAAACAGAAATCTTGCAATTTTGTTCATTTCAAATAATGTAAAAGATGTTTTACAAGCATTTACAGAAAGTTTAAACTTTGATGTGTTTGTCTGCCTGAATTTAGTCTTTTTAAATTTTCATTAATGCTCAGAAGGTTATTTTTAAATTATGCTGGGAAAGAACTTCTTTCAGGTTAAATTACAACTTAAATGAAGACTTTTTAGCAACCATCAAAAAATATTGTTAACTATAGTTGTAGTGGTAATACATAAGTAGGCATCTGGTAATTAGTAACTTTAAAATGGTGTTAATATGATCAACATGTTATAAACTTATAGATTGTACCTTTTTTGTTAAAGAGCACTGATAAAAAAAATGTATAACTGACTACTTAAATATTATAACATGCATATGAACACTAATATGGACATCTGAGAAAAGAGACATTAACATGAGTGTTAAATTCATGTCTCCATTATTACTTCAGCGTTCATACAGTGTTTCTATATGTTGTTATAATGTTTACTGTAGATGTATAGGGTTGGATTTTCCTCAAGTGTTCTGATAACAAACACTACAAACACAGGACACAGTAATGGAGGACTGAGGGGAGATGAGATGAGCTTAGAGAGGCGGGGCTTTGCTGAATGGCGTTGGGCGGGGCCTGATTCTGCAGTCTTGACCGCGGGCGGGGGGAAGGGGCCGGATCGCCGCAGACATTACCTTCGATGTTCAGGTCGGCTGTGGTTTTGTCGGTGCCACAGTCGCAGGTGTACGCTCCCACGTTGCTCTTCGCCGCCTTCTTGATGACCAGCAAGCGCTTCTTGCCGTCTGATTGGAAGAGAATGTTTTTGGAGGGATAGATTTCGCTACCGTCTTTGAACCATTTCACTTCGCCGACGGCCTTGCTCAGCTCGCAGGACAAAATCACCTCGTCCTTCTCGACAGCGGTGTAGCTCTGAAGCTTCACCGTGAAATACAGGTCGCCCTCTGCAAGAAGGCAACAACAAAACCAGCAACAACCAGATATGAAAACAGAGGTACAGAAGCATGGAATCAACACTGAGTCGTCTTTCTGGGAATTTCGATCATGACCTCATCCTTTTTATAACCGTGCCTTTGACACGATTCAGCCGCACCCTTTAAAATAAAATACTAACCAAGCACAGTGAGCATGGCCTCTGAGGTCTTGCCCATGGCCTCGACTTTGATCATCGAGGTGTCATCGATGGTGACCTCCTTGAAGGCCAGCGTGTGGACTTTTCCATCCTCTGACATGTGCACCACCTTGCTAGGGTGCAGACGGATGTCATTTTTGTACCAGACCACTGGGATCTTTTCATGAGAGAGCTCAACACTGAACTCTGCTGTTTCACGTTCCTTCACAGTCACGTCTTTAATCGGCTTAATAAATTCGAGCCGAATACCTGACAAACAGAAATTACATACATTGAGGGGAATTAAATCGAACACAGTTAGTAAGACATGAAAACATACAGACATAAATGGTGCTGAAGTGCCTCAAAAGTGCCACAAAGTCTTTGTGATCAAAATATAAGATCAGCATTTTTATTGGTTGCTTTCCTCGTTTGTTTGCCTCGAGTCTGCATTTACCTTTGATAATCAATTTTCCAGTCGTCCTCTTATCTTCAGCCTCGAACATGTATTTGCCTTCGTCATCATATCTGGCAGATTTCACAACAAGAGTGTGTCTATTTCCCTCCACCAGGAGTTCAAATTTATCGTCATTCGACAACTCCTGAGATCCCTTCAGCCAACGGAAGCTTTTGGGCTCTCTAGAAATTTCCAGCTCGAATTTCGCCTCATCCTTTTCGTACACATGCACATCAGCCAGCGGTGTGAGGAATGAGACGGGTAGTTCTGTTGGTTCAGACAGATTCACATCAATACTAAGGCGAAGTTGGGATGTTCACGAACAAAAGCTTTGGATCAGTTGTGCTTTGTTTTAAGATAGCAAGAGAAACTTAAAAGACAAAAACGCAAGAAGGATCAAAATGAAAGTAAAAAGTGAAGACTTTGCAAAAGAAGGTCGAGTGAGGAAATGAGCGCTCACCCTTCACTTTAAGGTTAGCCGAACACTTGGCGGTGGCAGCGGTAAACGCCACCTCGCCTGTTTGAGGCAATTTGCAGTTGTACAAGACCAGAGTGTGTTTGGCTCCATCCTCCACGATCTCAACGTCCTGCAGGAGGCCCGACAAACTTCAGCATTTCAGTAAAAACATAAGTATAGCAACGTCGTGGTAAATCCACTTTCATTTGTTGGCTAACACTCTCATACTTCATATCTTATCTTTTAGATGAAAATCTAAGTCTGGGTTGAGTCAAAATGAAAGTGAATTGGACCACTGGTAAGAGAATATCTGCAGAGATGTATTTTAACGTGACATACAGCAGATGGACTGAGGACTTCGCCGTTCAGTTTCCACTGGCCGTGGACATCATCCTCACTGAGCTCGACCTCAAATCGAGCCGTCTCTCCGTCAAACACCTCAGCGCCGTACATTGGCCGAACCACCTTGATGTGGCGAGCTGATGATTAAGAGAGCGGACAAAATTCTTACTGAAGACATAAATACACAGACAGTACATGTATACAAACACAGACGTAGACAGGCATAGACAGAGTTGCCAAAATATGTTTGACTCATTGTCTGAGGAAAAGCTTCTACTTTGGCAACTGAGACTATACAGCAACCTCCCTTATTATGCTGTAAGCAACTTTACCAAAGGACCATAAACAACCAAATGACTTTCAATGTTGGCTCGAGCAGTGGTAGTAAAATACTGTGATGATAATTTTTTTTAAGGCTGTCTGTGGCCCAGCGGAGTCTAAGTGAATTAGCTTCATTAACATCATTGCAGGAACTTAAGGGGAGCCATTTGGTTCCAAATGGACCTTTGAGATCATTGAGGTGCCAATAAAGGGGTTGTTTCTGTTACAGGAACCATTAGGATCCTCTAAAGAAAACGTCTTCACGAGCACACAAACAAACAGACAATAAAACAGAATGAGACAAAAGCTGTGGTGGAAGAACACTACAAGACTGATTCCCTCCTCAGATTAGGGATCATGGCTTCAATGTGAGCCTTTAAACTCTTGTAGTGTTTTCTACCATGTTTGCAAGGATCTGACAAGAGACACAACATACAGGTGGTAATTAAGAAGTGATGAGAGTAAAAAGATGCTTCAGCTGAAAAAAAAATAGGTGATTGGGCTTGAAGTGTTGTTAGGAGGCAGTGCAGGTGAAGGGTAAGCTGAAGAGGAGCATCAAGAAGTAGCCTCTATGGGAGGTGAGTACCAAAAATCCAAAACAAATTCTGCGTCTTTACCTTCAATGTGAAGCTCTGCACCCGTTTTGTCTGTTCCACAGTCACATAAGTACTGTCCTTTGTCTTTGTCCCCAACTTTCTTGATGATGAGGGTTCTGCGTTTGCCCTCGGCCTTTATGGCCACCACCTTAGAGGGCTTGATCTCGGCCTCATTGTGGTACCACATGACATCGACGTCTTTGCTGAGCTCGCAATCTAGAACCACCTCGTCTTTCTCCACTGCAGTATAGTCCTGCAGCTTAACTGTGAAGTACGCATCTCCCTCTGGAATGGGAACATTTTTGGGTGACCATCAATGGAACGTATACAACACAAATAAATACAAGGCAAACAATGGACAAGACAGGCAAAAAAAGACAAGGAACACAAATGGACGACATAGAAAAATTATTTTGTGATGACACAGAACACAGAGACACGTGTGTCTTACACATACATGAGGTCAATTTGTGGACCTGGACAAACACGAACATGGATGAATTGTACAAACAGCTGTAGGGAATAAAAAGGACGACACTGGAGGATGAAGACAGACAGACGGTTATTTGTGGTTTACCTATGACCGTCAGGTTGGCCATGGAAGGAATTCCTTTGGCCTCAGCCTTAATTTGGCAAGTATCATCTAGAGTCACTTCCTTTATTTCAAGGACGTGCTTCTTTCCATCCACATGAGTGACCACTGTCCTGCTTGGATGAATTTTAACATCGTTCTTGTACCAGGTGACGGGGATGTCGTCGTGAGAGAGCTCCAGCTCAAACCGAGCAGTTTTGCCTTCCTTTACAGTTTGGTCCTTTATTGGCGAGATAAATTTGAGCCTGATACCTAAAATTGTATTAGTAAAGCATATTCATATAACTTAGTTTGAAAGAGGAGGCAACCAACGGTTCTGCTAGTTACAGTATGTCCAGTGATGGCAGCCCAGCACTTACCCTCCACTGTGAGTCTAGCTGTTGAGGTTTTGCCCAAAACCTCAATCGTGTACTCGTCCTCATCGTCAAACTCACAGCAGTTTATAATCAGCATATGCTTCTTTCCATCATCGATTATGTCATACTTTTGGTCTGGGGTGATGACGTCAGCCCCTCTATACCACATGACCTTAGAGACATCTTTCGTGATGGTGCATTCAAACTTGGCCTGTTTCTTTTCAGGCACAGAAACGTCCTTCAGCGGGACTACAAAGTCCATTTCAATTTCTGGGTTAAAGAGTGACATAGGTACACAACGTCAACAACACAACCAAACAACAACTGCACCACCGTCTACAGCAAGTGGCCAGTTTACCAGTTACCCTTTCGTTGTGTGCCTTCATGGCTCCAGAACTTTGTGGAAGTCTACTTATGTTTTTCTTAGTTTGTGGTTTAATTGATGTTATATGCAGAAGATGCCGTCTTATCCTACAGATAATCTACAGGACACGTTTTCAGGTTGTGCAGGTCCCGGACAAAGATGACGTCACTATGGCACTCCCAGGATTGTTCAGAAACATGGTCTGCTTCAGAGCATGGTGAGCATGAAGGATTCAATCACGTCATCAAGGACGCTGTCTTACTGGAAATGACAGGACCGGTCCAACATCTTCTTCAGCTGTCATCAACAGTTTATAAGGATGCAGCAAGTCTCTTCTTTCCTCAGGTCATTCTTCTTTCTCCTCGCTTTTTATCACATACTTACCAGTAAGCTATCTGCTGCTATTCTGAGCCAATTAGCAACATGTTGTTAGTGTAACTTGTAAACTGGCCACTGCACGTAGATTTAACATAAAACATTTAATCACAGACAGTACAGATATTTGATGTAGTGACATTACTACACACAGTTTCACATAAATCTGACAGAACAGACATTTCCAGTGAACATAGTTTACGACAAATAGAACAACAAACACAGGACACCATTGCAACCATGGGAAGTAGCTCGGATCCCATATCCACACATTTCTTCTCATCTTCTTGGGCTGCATGAAGTCTCACATAATGAATTTGACTCATCAACCCTATTAAATAAAGGTCTAAGGTCCGCTCTCACATGCCATAAGGCTTTATTTTATTGCTTGCAGACCTTACCACTTTATTTTTACAGCTAAAATCCTCAAACAATAGCATGTTGTAAATCCAATCTTGGATACCAGAAGCACTTCCTTACCTTTGACATTAAGCATTGCACTGGTGTTGGCATTGAGGGCCTGGTAGGAAACTTCTCCCGCTTGATCCAACTGGCAATTTTTCAGTACGAGCTTACGCACGCCGCCCTCCATTTGGATGTCGCATGTCTGATGGATACATTACAGTAGATTTATACATTAAAAGTAGTGAAACTGAACATTTAAATGTGGAAAGTCCAAAAGTCTCAGACAACTAGTCAACATACTTCTTTTTGACAGGACTTGTCTGAGTCTTCTGTGTCTGTGTAGTGGCTTTTTAGTGAACTACTGATGTGTATTGATCCACTGATGATGTGGTGACTTTTGGTTTGAATACAACTGATCTAGTTCCATGCACTGCCTATTCAAAACCTCTAATGGAGCCATGATTTGACACTGAGAAAGCACCTTTTTGTTTAGAACTTTAGATACTGTTACTTGTTTATTACTATGACAATGCTATATAGTAAGCAGTGGTCTGCTGGAAACTTGAGGCTTGAGGTTTGCTTAAATTTGTCGCTGTTTGAAAAATAGTGCAGGATCTTAAACATATCTTCTTCATTTTACATGTCATAACATAACCATGTTTTTAAATGTTTCTGAATCCTAAAACTTAGATTTTTCCAAGTTTCTGTAAAAATACAGATTTTCTTTGGGTCTTTCAGACCTTACTGTGTATCAAGACCTTAGGCACTTGGCGAGTCCATCCAGTCTTACCGGAGATCTGGTCAAAACCTCTCCTTTGAGCTTCCATTCTCCTGGAACATCGTCCTCAGAGATCTCTGTCTCAAATGTGGCATCTTGCTTCTCAATGACCTCAACGCTGACCAGGGGCCTCAGGATCTCAGCCTCACGCTCTGAGAAATGGATTAGTATTAGAACTCATAAATATCAACCAGTTGATTTAAAGATAACGTTTTTGAGGGACTCAAGTCAAAAGAAAAGTAAATAGGTAAACAGATAAACCTCCTAGCGTTAGCTTGGCAGTGTAGAGACGTCCTTCCACCTCCATGGCATATTCTGCTACGTCTTCAGGCTGACAGTTCTTGATGGTAAGCGTCAGCTCTTTTCCTTCCTTCTTGATCTCGATCTTGTCAGAGGGCATGACCTCATTCTCTCCTTTGAGCCACTTCCAGTTAGGAGTGTCCTTGAAGAGCTCACATTTAAATACAGCGGCAGCCTTCGGTTTCACATGCTGGTCTCTCAGCGGCTTCACAATCCAGTCTTTGATGATTTCTGTTGAAGTTAATGGTTACTCAGTCAGTGTCTGTCACATTGATTTATTTAAGCCCCCCCCACCAACACTGGCAGCTCTGCCATTGTTAGACTGTCGCATCTGGATTTGAAAAATATCAAAAAATCTTTGGTTTTACGCCCTGACAACAGTAATGAACATTTTAAAATTCTTCTTAAAAAAGATAGGGATATTTAAAAACCTCAGCTTGACATCCTGGTGTCTTTTTGCAAATTAAGGATGGAAAAGTTTGAAGAAGAAGAAAAAATTTGGTTTTTCAAATCTGTTTTCGAGTCAACTTTCTTCCCAAAAACATGATCAAAAAACTGAAAAAGAAAATAAACCCGACATCAGAGTTACCTTTGTGCTGGTCAGTTGATCGTTTTCTTGTGCACACAGATAAGATTCTCAATCTAGTCTGGAGACATACTCGCCTTTAACCACACATCTGCATAGACAACCGGCTGTGTTCTGAACATTGTTGTTCACATGCAGCCTATATACATGTGTTACTGGAGGAAACCACTAGATGGCACATGTTTGGCAAAGCTTTTTGTCCCATTGTTGTCCCTGCTGCTGCTGATGAGCTTACTCACTCCTGACCCACATCCCTATACTGGCCCTACGCACACATGTAGCAGTAATTGCTGAGGATGTGCACAACTGACGCTCCAAATGGAGGCAGGATCCAATGTGTCTGTTTGAATATGTGGATATCTGACTTCACCTGCAGGACGTTAAGTGACAACTACATCCACATGTAGAATATTGTTCATAACAATCAAAAGATTGCTGTATGTCATCAGCAGACAAATCAAAATTAAGATGCAAGTAAACTGAAAATGGGAATGGGCAAAAAAATGTCTTCTAGGAATCATGAATTTTTGCCCTAATCCTCGTCAGTTTACATTCCTTAGGAAGCAACAGTATTGATAAATGTTCCTGTATACAATCTACTCATTTTGCTTACCGATCACTTTAACACTTGTGATGGTCTTGACATCTTCTTGGCCGTCGACCTCGCAGGAGTAGGATCCAGCATCGTCCTCACCTGAGTTCTGGATGGTCACAGCGTGCTGCATACCGATGACATTGATCTGAACCTTGTTCGCCTTTTTCTTCAGGACCGTGCCGTCCTTCTTCCAAACTACGTCTCTCTCTTTGTTCAACTCACAGGTCATGTATATTGGCTGACCCTTCAGAGCTGATGTCTCCTCGTCCAGCTCTTTGATCCATTTTACAGGCAGCTCTGTAAGGAGATAAAGAGGATATGAGAACATTGACACTGATGAATTCTTAAATAGGATCTTGAGAGAAACTTTTCTTAAAAAATATAAATACCTTCAACAATGAGCTTGGCTGTGCATTGTATTTCCTTGCCAGCATTCTTGGCAATACAGGTGTATTCGCCGGTGTCAGACAGCTGGACATCAATAATGTTTAACTTGCGGTCTTTGCCATCAGAAGTGAACTTGTGCTTTGGGCTTTCGCGCAGGTTGCTGCCATCTTTCATCCATGAGGTGATGGCAGTGGAAGGAGAGACCTCACACTCAAACACAGCAGCGGAGCCGATGGACTCGGCCTCCTGCAGCACGATGTCCTGAAGCTTCTTGATGAACTTTAGAGGGACGGCTTTGAGCTTGAATCCTGCAAAAGGTTCTTCTGGTGGTGTCGGACCTTTTCCGCCCGGCCTCAGGCCGCGGCCCCTGCCTTCTCCAGGGGACGGTGTCTGTTTGGCTGTAATACAGATTTAAGACAATCATTTCACAGTTGAAATTCAAGAAGGATTCTGTGGCATCCCCATACAAGATGCAGAACAGAATACTTGCTGAGAATTTAGGCAGGCAGAGTTCATGGGTTTATTAAAACACCAGACTTACGTTTCAGCCCTCTACCTCTACCTCTTCCTGCTTCTTCTGCTGGTTGTCCCTCTGTTCAGAAACAATGACAATGAATTTTCTGCACACAATGGAATCATACGTCAACGACTTTATGACCCTCCATGTTTGATGTCCACTCCAAAGGAAAGGGGATTATGAGGTGATAGCAATGGGAAATATGTGAAGTAATGGCACTAAAACGAAGCCTGACATAACACACAACGATGAAAAATGTATCATTACAACTTTATGGTGATGAAGCTTTGACACCATGATCAGATGGAATAACAAACAGATATGACGATGGCACATGTTGGGAGAACAGATGTCGATGGGAATGGCATGATGTTGAAATGACAGACACACAAATGACATTACAGAAATGAAAGAAAACAATGAATATGACCTGACACACAGAATGGTAACTAACATAAATGAGAATGAGATGACATAAATCGCGTCACACGTAAGATATAATGAGGTCATGACGATTTAGATGGAGGCATGATGGTGGGAATGGGTGGAGATTATTCTGGGCATGAGGGAAAGGTTTTCTTGAACCGCCACCATCTCACCTCTCCTGGTCACCCCCGGAACCTCCAGAGCACCTTCCTCCCCTTCACCTTCCCAGTCCTCGGAGCCATAACTGTCCCGTGGAACCAGCTCCCAGCCCCAGGCCTCATCCTCCTCTTGCTCTGCCTCTTCCTCAGCTTCATACTCCTCTTCAAATACCTCCTCCTCAGGTTGGGTGGCGACTTTCTTCATCTGCACGGCTCCAGGAGAAACCTCCTTCACCAGTGGAACCTTCCCTTTATCAGGCGCTGCTGGTTCTGCAGCCTTTACCTCCTCTGGTGACGGCTTCTTTGGGACCTTTTTGAGAGTCACAGCTTCAATGGATTCTTTTGGTGAAACAGGTTTGGGAATCTTTTTGAGTTTGTCAAGACTTGGTCTCCTCTCAACAGGGACTGCCTCTGCTTCTTTAAGCTTCTCAACTTTAGGAGATGGAGTCTTTTTCAGCTCAACCTTCTTGAGCTGCTCGACAGGCTTCAGAGTCACTTCTTCCTTCTCTTCTTTGGCCTTGGGTATGACTCCCTTCTTTATCTGCAGAGGCTTGGGCTCCTCAGGAACCTTTTCAGGTTTCTTAACAGGAGCTGGCACAGGGGACACCGTCTTCTCTGCTGGAACTGCCTCCACCTCCTTCGGCTTCTCTGGCTTCTTCTCTGGAGCTTTTGGGACTTCAGGTTTCTTCTGTGCAGCCTCTGGCTCTCGTTCTTTTGGTTTTTCCTCTGGAGTTGTGCGACGAGGACGCAGGTCATCTGTTGGCTTCCTTTCTTTCTCCTCTGCTGGTTTCTTCTCAGGCTCTGTAGCCTCTTTGGAAGGCCTGGCGAAGGGCTTCAGCTTGACGCTTTCAATCTCTTGCTCCTGTGTTGGGATTTTCTTGACCTTGGTGGGTGCTTTGACCTCTTCAGGCTCTTTCTCAGGACTTTTCTTTTTATCTACTGGCTTCGGCACCTTTGCCGGTGGCTCCTTCACCTCCGGAGGGGCTTTCTCAGGTTTCTTGGGAGGTTCTTTGGTTTCTACTTCTCTGGGGGTCCTCTCTCCCTTCTGGAAAGGCACTGTGTCCCTGTCTGGCCTCTCCTTCTTGTCTTTCTCTGGTTCTTCAGGTAATTTAACTGGCTTTTCAAATGGTTTTAGTTTGACAACTTCTGGTTCTGCTTCATCTAAGGGCAGTTTTTTTACTTTTTTCAAAGCTGCACTGGGCTCGGCAGCTTCTTCTTCCTTTGGTGTCTTGGGAGTCTTCTTTAGTTGAATCTTATCATCTGGTTTCTCATCCTTTTGGCTGGGTTTCTGGCGAGTCCATGCATCTTTAGGAGCTTCCTTCTGTTCCTCTTCTTTAGGTTTCACAACTTCTGGCTTTTTCACCACATCTGCTTTGTCTCGAGGTTTCCTTTCCTCTGCAGGTCTCCTGGTGGCAACTGACATCTCAACAGTCTCTTCTCTATGCACCATCTCCTCAACATGGAAGACTGTGGTCTTAGCGACCTTCTGAGGTTTTTGCTCTTCTTCAACTTCTTTAGGTGGAACTGATGGGATCTTCTTCAGTATGATGACCTCCTGCTCCTCTTCCACTTCCTTAATGACTCTGGTTGCTTTTTTCAAGGTGGGAATCTCAAACTTTCCATCTTCTTCCAACTGAATTTTACCTTTTTTGTGCAGAACTGTTTTTTAGAGGCAGCAAGGGTTTGACAATACTTATTTACACTTAACTGACAGCACAATTTGTACAAAAACATGCTTAAAACTAAGAAATAACAATAGAAACATAAAATACAAAATAAAAGTTGAAACTTCCAGTTCTAAATGAATGAAGATCATTTTAAAAAGACTACACAAACGCAGTAACAAAAACAAAACAGATACAGAAGATGAAACAAGACAGAGACACAAAAACTTCCATAGGATACTACAGAACAAACAACGATATGTGTACTCTCAATTTAAAATGTTACATTCTAAGTCGTTTTCGAGAAAGCCAATCAGAGCCAATTAGTGGTCAACTCCCTCCCGTTTTAATGCTCTTTAATGTCCCAACATCACCACAAAAAACATTTTCAGATTTGGGGGCATTATCGGGGCACTGTTTCAGAATCAGAACCTTTAGAGATGCTAACTGACGGCTGTGAGTTGTTGTGCATTTGGTGTATTGAGGTACAATGAACAGTAATCAGTGCTCCTACCTTTCTTAACTCCTCCTGGTGCTTGGACGGGTCCCTTGGTTTCATCTAATGAGGAGGTATAGTTCAGAAACTTGTTAATAAGCCAATATAATTAGTCATGAACAGCAATTTCTGAACAATTTTCAGAATGTATCCATTTCTAATACAGAATGTGGATGACATGATAAGAGTTGTGACTGAGAAAAATAGTCCAGTATCACATGGTTTAGTAAAAAGACATGTAAGATTGAATCATAAGAGAAGATAAAGAACTGAAACTGAAGAAAGTTAAGGTATGTGTCCAAGAACATATGGGGCATGCTTGTGTTGGATTAAGATCAATTAATTAATGACCAAAAAATAGACCAAAAGACCAACAATGTGACATCAGAACGAGGGACTCTGCCGCCCCGGATAAGACTCACAATCCCATCAAACACACAAACAGGTGGTTACGCTGGTGGTCAACATTTGCAGTGATGAAATAAGATGTGAAGTAGATGTCCAACAAAGAGGATTATTCCACTGCAGTCATCAAATACCTCTACCTGTCTCAGGAGATATTGTTTCTATGATTGTTTTTTCTTCTTCTGCAACCTTCTTTGTTGGTTCTTCAGCCTTCTTGACAGGCTGTGGCTTCGTCACTTCAAGCATAGAGAAGAGGGAGTTGAATTGTACCACCAAAACAAACCGCCTTTCTAAAAACACACAAGAATTATCATCTGGGTACCTGTCTTTGTTTCTTCTGGTGGAGAAATTTTCTTCTCCAACTTTTTGTCAGTCACTTCAGGCTTTGTGGCAGCTTCTTGAACTTTTACAGCAGGCTGTGGTTTGCTCTCTTCAAGTACAAAAGTATACAGGAAATTCAACAGAAAGCTCTCCACAAACACGACATGTTAACGTCAAAGATCTGAGAGTTTGACTGTTAAAAGAGTTGTTTCTCGTCTGGTTTCATCAGGATAAAGTTTGAAGAAAGTTTGCTCAAGAGTGACATTCTTTTACGAATGCCTTTACACATAGAAATACAGACAAAAACACCAAAATACATGTAAAAGAGAAGTTGGATACCTTCTTTAGGGGCAGCTGGCTTTACCACTGCTTCTTTGACTTGTGGAGGCGCCTCTTTCTCCTTCACAGGAACTTGGGAACGAAATTACATGACAGTCAAAACGTCATTAAGACTGATGGGGTGAGCACTTAACCATGCAAAGACAAATAACACAATGAGGACAAATAAAAACTAACAGTGAAAAATGACAAAGTTGGAAGACGAAAGAGGAAGAAATTTCCAAGAAATTTCAACAAAAAAAATATCACCTCACCTGTTTCTGTGCAAAACAGTCAGTGAAACATAACAGACAAACAGACATGAAATTAGAAGAAAGGATGAGAGAAATCCAACAAACAACATAACACCATGGTGGTTTAGATCAGGTGATAAGAAACCATAAGAGACTGTCTCAGTCGACAGCATGACGGTTCTTCAGAAGAAAGTTTGTGTCCAAACAAAATGGGTGGTGTGAAATGGATGTCCTCTTGAAATGACGACAAAGAATGAATCTCGTTAATCCTGAACAGGGTGATAACGAGAAGGTGCACGACAATGTTTGGTGCTCTCATCAAAAACACGTGCTCTGTGACATATAACACTTCTCCCTCTATACCTCTGGAAGATTCTGGAGGGGAGACAAGTTCCTTCCCTTCTGGTTCGCAAGACAAAACCCTGGTTTCTACGACGGACTGAAGCCCTCGAGCTTCTCCTTCCTTGCTGCTTATGGTTTCAACATCCCGACATGGAACGTACTGGACATCTGCTTTCAGAAAAGACTGCCTGACTTCTGATTGTGATTTCCTGGTGGCAATGTTCCCGAGTTCTGTAGCATCCAGTTTGTAGTCAGCAGCAGCAGACTTCTTCTTAATCATCTTCGGTTTGGTTTTATCTGTTACTGAGGGTTCTTCAGCAGCAGGCTCATGCCAATCAATATCAACTTCACTTTGCTGGACGTGACTTTTTTCAGTTTGATCTAACTTCTGTCTGTTATTGATTGTGGATTTTTCTGTCTTTAATGTAATATCCTCTGACTTGTAAGTCCCCTGTTTTCTTGACTGAATGTCTTTTACGAGATCATCAGGGGAAACGTACTGTTGTGGAGTATCTAATATAGCATCTTTTTCTATTGCAATCAATGAACTTTCAATCGCAACATCCATTACCAGCGTCCTCGAAGCCTTCCTTTGTATTTCCTCCTCCTTTGTTTCAACAATTGGAGTAACACTTACACAAACGTCCTTAACTGTGTCTGTTTTAGGCTGAATGCCTTCATCTGTTTTCTGTCCATCTGGTTTCTTTGGAGATATAGCTACCTCTGTTTTAGCATCTTCTCTGACCAATGTTTTCTGAGTCTTTAGCTGAGACACACCTGTCCTCTCTGCCTTTTGTTGACTTTGTTGTTGAACTGAAGCAATTTTTTCAGTTCTAAATTGACTTGTGGCTTCTTTTCCTTGAGTTGTCTCTTGATTTTCCACACTTCCCTTTGCTGAATCTGGACTTTGTGATTTACTTATTAGAGAAACTTCACCGGCTTTATAAACATCCTCTCTGCTTGATGTGATTTCTTTTACAAGCTTGTCAGGTGTAATGAATCTTTGGAGGGTGTCGGATTTAACATCTCCCTCTTTTACTATCACATGTTTTTCAGATGCAACCTCCATCACAGGTGCAAACGAAACTGTTATTTCGACTTGTTCCTGTTTTGTTTCTGTGTCGTCGAATGGAGTCACTACACCAAATTCATCTTTAATCAAAACAGACTTGGACTGCACTTCCTGAAGGGAAGTTTTTCTACCTTTGTCCAACTTCTGTCCTTTCTCTGTCAGGGATTTAGATTTCTTTGACTGAATCTCTGGAACATCTACTAAAGGAGGAACACCTGGTTTTGTTTCAGTTTGCTTTTGTTTTGGTTTTACCTCTTCAGCTAGAATAACTGTATTGGTTTTGTCCATTACTGTAAGTGTTTCTGGAGCTTCTGCCAAAGAGTGTTGATCTGTTACTTCTGTTTTGGATGTAACTGTGGCCTTTCTTTGATTTTTGTCCTGTGGTTTAGGTGCTGTCTCGCTGATACGAGTAACCTTCTCGGTTTTATCTTGAACTCTATCTACTTTTGCGATAGCTTGTTCAATTTTAATGTCTTTCGTGTCCTTTAAAGACTCCACTGACTTTAGAGAAATGCCATCTGACTTACAAACAGTCTCTTTTCTTGATGCAATATCTTTTACTAGCTCATCAGGTGTGATATACGTTTGGAGAGACTCCGATTTAACTTCTCCTTCTCTCACTATCAGATATCTTTCAGATGCAACCTCCATCACAGGTGCCACTGAAAACTTCCTCTCACTTTGTTCCTGTTTTGTTACTTTGATTGGAGCAACACTACCATATTCATCTTTAACTGTAACTGTCTTGGACTGAATCTCCTCAGGTGTCCGTTCTGTAGATGGTTTGTCTTGCAGAGCTGGAACTGAATCCTTACTTACTGGTTTTGTCTTTACAGTTGGAGGGACTTCGCCAGTTTCATCTTTAGTCGCTCTGACTGCAGTCTTGAGAGTTTTGATGAATTTCTGGGATTTGTCTTTTTCTTGAGAAATATCATCTGGCTTGTTCTCCTTTCCTTCCATCTTAAGTGTAACTTTTGGCTTCGTTTCAGTGTCTTCCTGTTTTGTTTTCTTCTCTTTAAGAGGAGCGTATTCAGCTGTTTTGTCTTTCTTTGTATCTCCTTTTATCTTAGCTGACTTCTCTTCACTCTCAGGAATCAATTCTCCCTTCTCTTGAGGAATGGTTTGAAATTTATGGATGTCCTCCTTTTCTTTTTCTCTGTCTTTAAGAATTATTTCAGTCTCAGCATATTTTTCTGAGGCATCATACTCCACCAATGACTTTGCATATGTTTCCTCAGGCTTGGAGGGTTGTTCCTGTCTTTTATGGGTTTTCATTTCAATGGAAGCTACTTTGTCTGTTTTACTTACATCTGGAACTAAATTGGCTCCAGTTTCTTCACCTGTAATCTCTCTCTGTTGTGGAATATCTTTTTTAACATCTTTATCTTTTACTGTCATAGGTTTTTTAGCTGGCTCCTCCACCAGAGGTACCACTGAAGATACTATTTCAACTTCAGCTATTTTATCTCCCATTTTTGGTAACTTCAGTATCCTCTTAATCTTTAGTGTTTGGTCCTGCAAAGAGCTGGATTCTGACTTAGGAATTCCTTTCTTTTCTGTTTTCTGAGTTCGAGCTAAATTTTGTTGCCCCAGAAAAGTTTCTTCAGGTGCATCTACATCTTTTCTCTTAATTTGTTGTTCTGGTGTTTTTGGTGTCCCATCTTCAGTGTGGGTCACTTTCACAAATGCATCCTCAACTACGATGAATTTTGATGGAATCTGTTCGTCTGCAGCCTCTTTAGTTTGGTCAATGTTTTGTCGCGTCTCCTTCAGGGATATTGAGTCTTCGGAAGTGTCACTGATCAAAGGTGTAACTGAAACCTTTCTCTCGGTCTGACCCTGTGTTGTTTTTGTTTCTTTCAGTGGAGCAACTTTAAAAGTTTTATCTTTAACTGTGCTAACCTTTAGCTGATCTTGTTCCACTATAATCTCTTGTGGTTTGGTAAGCTTTGGTTGAGATTCTTGAGGAGATACAGAATCTCTCTCTATACTAATTTCAGTTGTTTTGTGCATTTCTGGCGTATCTAGACTTTTTCTTTTAACTTGTTCCTTTCTTGCTGGTTTCTCCTGTTTATCTGTGACAGTTTTGTCTGATTTACTTAACATCTGGTGTCTTTCTTTTGCTTTTTCCTCCTTTTCTTGCTCTGTGAGTGACTTCACATACATTTTCTCAGCATCATGAGGAGCTTTTCTTTCACTTTGTTCCCGTCCTGTTTTGTGTTGCTTGTCTTCAGTTGTGACCATCTCCGGCTGGACTTTGGTTTCTTCTAACCTCTGTTCTTTTTCTTTTAAACAAATGCCTTCTACCTCGACAACTTTTACTTTACTCCCAGTGTCTTCTGCTTTAGTGGTACATTCTTCTGGGGTATAATGCTTTAGCTTTGCTTGTTTTTGCTCTTGTCTTGGTTTTGTCTTTTCTTTAGCTGCCTTGACTTCTTCCTCATCTTTAACGACTGTCTGCTTACTCACTTTCTGAGCAACATCTTTTAGAGTCCTGCCCTTTAAAACGTTTTCAGGTTTTTGAAGGTTATTATCAGTTACATTTTCTCTGTCTGATAATGATTCTGGATGTTTGATTTCCACTACAGGAGAAACTGATGTTTTTCTGGCGGGTGTCACCTCAGTTGTTCCTTCCATAGGACTGACTTTGACTAGTTTGTCTTTAAGTGTAACTACTTCGGACAAAATGGATTCAGGCAGAAGCTTGCTAGTTGATTTTGGCAGTTTTCCCTCTTTTCCTTGTTTCAATATGTGTTCAGTTTCTTGTGTCTTTGAGGTTGTTTCACTATTTTCAGTCTTTAAGGGTTTATCTTCTTGGTCAGTTTGCCTTGATTTCTTCTGGAGACTGGCTTTTTCTAAAGACTCACTGTCTGTCACACTGGATAACTCCAGTTTTCTAACTGATAGTTTGGGTTCAACTTGATCAGAAACAGTTTTGACAGTTTTTGAAAGGTCTGGCTTTTCAGCTTTTCTTTCAATGCTTTGATAAGCTTCCTGATGTTCTTTAGTGTCTTTTTTGATGTCTTTTATATATGTGTTCGCTGTTGGAGAATCCGATTTTTGGACTGAAAATTCTTTTTCTTGAGATTTTTGTTTGGTGGGTTCACCTTCAACTACTACACCTTTTTTCCTCTTAGCTTCACCTCCTGTCTTGATGACCTTTTCTTTAGCTTTTGGGGTGACTGTTGTTTTGAGACCCTCTGTTCTTAAACCATCAGTAACAGATATATCACCACTTAATCCAGGTATTTCATCAGGTTCTTCGCTCTTACTGGAAATGTCTTCTTGCAGCAAAGATTTAACACTTTTGCCCAAAAATTTGTCTTCATCCTTAAGATATATTTTAGGTTTCTCTTCAACTTCTTCTCTTTCCACAAACTCCTCTACACTGAAATCTTTCTCGATCCTCTGAGCTCTCGCCTTTAAACGGCCAGTGGTGGCCGCTTAAGGATGGAAGATTATAAGAAGTGAGAAGAGAAAGCACCATGTAGCGGTGCCAAGAGATTAGGGGGGAAAAAATGACAAAACATAGACACAAACAATTGGAGTTAAACTAGACATAGATAATAAAAAAGGAGCAGGAACTGACAATAAAGGAAAACCTGGTGTCGCTGTACCTCTCTCTGGTCTTTTCTCCTTAATCTCGACTTGTTTTTCACGAGGCAAAGCTGCAGGAACGGTCGTGGGAATCATCTTCCCCTCTGCTTCTGTTTCTTTTTTGTTTAACGCAAGATGTTAATATTAAGAGAAAAAAAAGAGGAAGAAAGATTAAATAACCACACAGGGATAAAAAAAGAACCCATTTGAAATGAAAACAAATCAAAAACAAACAGAATAAGAAATGTGATGACCATGAGGATCACAATGAGCATGAACATGTGGTATGAAGAGATAAATGAGGTGATGACCCAAGAATGAGCTGGTTGCCCAAGATTTTGGATAAAAAAGAACAAAGTGCAGCCAGACATGGAGTCGTATGAAAAGTTAAGGATGGAGATGATCGTGATGTTAGATTTTCTCTTTGTACCTCTGGAAGGTGTTTGTGGGGAAATCCTTTTCTTCTCCTCTGATCTTGAAGGGATTGAAGTTTTTGCCTGAACCTCGATTAAAATTTCTTCTTTTTTCTTCTCAGCTTCATCTCTTTGAGGAGGAACGTATTTGGTGTCTTCTTTTTTCTTGTGTACCGGTTCAGTTTTCTCAACAACTGACTCAAAGTCAGTCTGCTTAAGCTCGATATCTGTTACTGACTCCTTTGGTTTTACTTTGGGGGTCACCTCTACTTTAGGTTTTGGTTTTTCAGCAACTTTCTTTTCCTTTCTCTCAGCTGTATCATCAGGTTTTGGCTTCTTGTCTTGTTTCTTTTCAGCTACCTCGTGTTTTTTTACCGACACCTTTCCTGGTGCACTAGTTTCATCTTTTTTGGAGTCGATAATGACTGGTAGTGTAATTTGACTTTCGTCTTTTCTTCTTGTTTCCCCATCTGCCATTTTAACTTGAACTTTTGTTTGTTTGTCTTTAACTGTGACTCCGCTCTGCTGGATTCTAATTTCTGTAACTTCCTCAGTTCTGCTGTATTTTTCTTCTGGAGGAGCTGATATTATCTCATCATCACGATCGACTGATTCCTCTGTCAAAAATGTTCTTTCAAATTCCAGCTTTTCAGTTTGTTTTCTTGCTTCTGCTGTGATAATCACGGGGGAAGGTTTGGGTTTATCTGAATCTTTTTCTTTGACCATTTCGTCAGTTTTTCTGATCTCCTGCTCTTGTCTCCCTTTGCTCTCTGTTTTAATGGCCATCTCTCTTCCCTTTCTGACTGTTTTGACACTAGTTTCTTGTTTAGAAATGTCTTGTGTGACTGACATAGTATCCCTCCTCTCATCTGTAACTTCTTCTGTTGGCGTCTCGATCGTCCTGACAAACAACTCCTCTTCAGTTTTTTCTTTTCTAGGTTTTTCCTCCACAGTTGTGACCACTCTTTCTGTGTGAGCTTCCTGGAATATAATGGAAGTTTCTTGTGTTTTTGGGACAACTTTGTGTTTAGTTAACCTCTTTGAGGTGTCAGTAACAGATATCTCACCTCTCAGTTCAGACTTTTTATCTCTTTGGCTTGCCTTTTCTGTTGTACTTAAGACATCCACCTCTGATAGCAACACGACTGTCTTGCCCAGAGTAGCCACGTCTTCCTCGTACAACACTTCGGCGTGTTCTTCCACCACCTCTTCGTGTTCCCAAACCTCGTCCGTGGGCGAAACTTTCTCTGTCACGTAATAAACTTCCTGTATCTTCTGAGCACTTTCTCTGTGCTCGACCTTGACAAGACTCGTAGTTACTGGGAGTTATAAGAGGTGTTGAAGAAGAGGCGTCATGAGGCGGCGCCAAGAGGTGATGACAAAACACAAAGACAAGCATCAGTGTTAGAAAGAGACAACACAGAGATTAAATAAAGGGCTAATGCCACCTGTTGTGTATTAGCATCAAGAGTAAAAGATGTGGTGAAAGTACTCCGTCATGTTTTCAGATGGTCAGTACCTTTTTCTGGAGGAGAGACTTTTTTCTCTTGTTTCACCTCAGCGGGAAGAATCTTCTCAATCTTCTTAGTTTCTATTTCTTTTAAAGAGTGAATCAGTTTATAATCCAAGATTGTGTGTGAGAAGAAGATAGTTTAAAATAAGAGAATGTAGACAATTAACAAATAGACGGACAGGAATAACCAGCAAACATTAAATAACACAAAATACAGCAAACAGTGAGACATCAAAGAGGTTACAAACCATTTAAAAGAGGAGCGACAGTTCAGTTTGTATTCAGTGTCAACATAACATCTGCTGTAGGCTCAAAAAATGAAATATTTCTGTTCATTCTTCAGTGTAATTGGCTTTTTGTTTTGTTGTTGGTCAATTTGTTTTTAGAAAAAATAATCTATGTGAGAACTGCTGAAACATTTTTTATACTTCCACTTGAAGGGGCTAATTGTGGATTTTTAACTGAATACAAAGTGTCTTTGCAGTAATATAATATTTTGAAGTTATACTCTGTTATTGTTGAATAAAGAGGTGGACAGAGTTGCTACCTTAAACACAGCTTATGGTTGTTCAGACACTTAACAATTGCTTAGTTAAAGTTGAATTAAAGTAGTTTTTGTTGTATGTTAAAAGAACACACAAGCTCTTCTTGAGCCCTTCTGTTTAAATACGTATTGATATTAGCGTAAAATATTGTTCAGTAAAAAAACGCAGAAATCATCATTTGATGTAACAATTGCATAACATATAACATTGTTGGATAGTCTTCATCAATAATTAATCATCTAAGTGTCTGAATGTTGACCGAATATTTTGGCATTATAGTCTGTTTTCAAATTATTCTAATTGTCCCACTTTGTTGAAAACTTGTGTCACTCTAACCACTGAGTGGCGCCAAAGTACAGAATTTAGTTTTTAGTTCAATCCTTTTAAACATTGCTGAATTTGGTGTGTTCACAAAGTTAAATATGATAAATTTTCCTTTAATTGTTGACCAATATTTCATTTTTATGAGCTTACATTAAGATGAATGCACCATTTAGCAGATGACCAACTGGACTGTCGTGGATTATTCACATGCATGAAGAAGACACAAAGAAAGATATAAAGACTGGAGGTCTGCGTCTGCTGTACCTTTAGGAAGAGTTTCTTCTACCTCTGGTTTAGGTTTAGCTTCAGGCACCTTCTCAGGTGTTTTATCTGGGGTCTTTATAGGGACTGTTTTATCTACAGAGATCCTCTCTGTCGGTTTCTTAGACACCTTCTCAGGTTTTATTT
Source organism: Diplodus sargus (assembly GCA_903131615.1). NCBI lineage: Eukaryota > Metazoa > Chordata > Actinopteri > Spariformes > Sparidae > Diplodus > Diplodus sargus. The sequence continues at coordinate 701,602 of CAEMYA010000427.1, read as the reverse complement.
CCTCAATCTTTACAGGAGGTTCTGCAGGTGGCTTCTTCTCAGGAATCCTCTCTTCTTCAGCCACCTTCTGAGGAACTTTTACAGGCTTCCTCTCAGGAGGAGCCTTCTCTGGCACTTTTTCCTCAGGTATTTTTTCTGGAACTCTCTCAGGTACTTTTTCTGGCACCATCTTTGGAATGTCCTCCCTTTTTCTCTCAGGTGCCGGTACCTTCTCTAGTACCTTCTCTGGTACCTTCTCTGGTACCTTCTGTGGTATCTTCTCAGGTACCTTCTGTGGAACCTTCTCTTGTACCTTCTCTGGTACCTTCTCAGGTATCTTCTGTGGTACCTTCTCTGGTACCTTCTCTGGTACCTTCTCTGGTATCTTCTGTGGTACCTTCTCAGGTACCTTCTCTGGGGTCTTTTCCTTCACCTCAGCTGTCCCTGGAGGCCGTCTCTCAGGTATTGCTTCAGGTACCTTCTGGGGCACTTTTTCAGTCACCTCCTCAGGTAAGAGTTTAGGTTTGGGCTTCAAAGCTTTAAGAGGGTTTAACACAAAACATTCACAAGACATGACTACAAAGACTTGAAAAATGTGCTGGCGCACAATAAAGAACATTGCAAACAATTTAATCAGATAACCCGTTTTTCAAGAGCTTCTTATTGTCTTGAGGTCGGTGCAGGAGGAAAGATCACAGAGCTACTAAAATCACTGGTATTCATCCTCTGGGGAAACCAATTCCTGCAACAAGTTTGTCGCTGAGAAATCAGACCAACTGCTACTAATGATGAATAATATAGTTTCAACATATCACGGTAGGTGAAGTAACTTAACTCTGTTTGTTTAAAACTTAAACAGACTCAAAAGACAACAAACAACAACACAGAAGTTAACAAAGACTGGGCTTGTTACTGAAGGAAGATCCATCAGGAACACACAAGTACCTTTCTCTTTCTTTGTTGGCTCTTCTTTGGGAGGAACAACAGCAGGTTCTGGTTTCTTGGCTGCTTTTGGAGGCTCAGGTATTTTCTCCTCCACAGGAACTTTAAAGAGTACCATTCAAATACGTTAGAAGCCTTTCAGTGAATTAAAGTTGAAGAGTTGTTAGAGATGGACAAACCCCGACACTCTATCGAGTGTAAGACAACAAATGACGGACGAACATGACGTGCAGCCCCATCGTAACGCCACAGTAAGTTAGACGTTAGACAAAAGAAAAACACACCAGGAACTGAAGACAGTTTAAGATGAGTGTAAGAGTCTCAGTATGAACGGTCGGGTTTTCTAGCATCCAAACTAAACACACAAAAGATCATTAAACACTCATGAAAAATCACACCAGATGAGTTAAAGTTGGATGGTGGAGTTAAGAAAATCAAGAAAAACTCCAGAGCGCCGTTATGATCAGAGATATTGTATACCTTTCTTAGGCGGTTCCTTTGGTGCAGGGGTTGGTTCTGGTTTTGCCTTTGGAGGTTCTGGTTTTGCCTTTGGAGGTTCTGGTTTGGCCTTTGGAGGTTCTGGTTTCGGCACTTTCACTTCAGCTTCAGCTTTCTTCACTGCCGGTTCAGGTTTGGGTATCGCCACAGGTTCTGGTTTTGGAACTGGAGCTTCTGGCTTGACGGCAGCAGGCTCTGGCTTCGTTACAAGAGGCTCTGGTTTCTGGACTTCTGGTTTTGTTTTTTCTTGTTCTGGTTTTGGTTTGGGGGCTTCAGGTTCAGGCTTTTTAACAGCTGGTTCAGGCTTGATCTTCGCTGGCTCTGGTTTTGCAGCCTCTTCAGGAACTTAAAGTAACATTTAAAGGGCTTTAGACATGAGCAGATACATTGAAGACACACAGAAAGTCAAAGATTCGCTTCCAAGCTTGAAGCTCAACACAGTTTAGACTTTTTAACACTCAAGACAGAGAAACATACACACATCCATACAAAGCAGAAAATACCTTTGGATGGTGGTGTCACTTGCTTCTGTGGCACGGCCGGTTTAGCTTGTGGCTCCGGCTCAACCTTCACTGCAGGTTTGGCTTCAGGTTCTGCTTTGGGAGCTGGTGCAGGTTTAGGCTTTGATTCAGGTTCTGCTTTCGGTTTGGGCTTGGGTTCAGGCTCAGGCTTAGCTGCAGGTGCCACTTTTTTGGGCTCAGCTGGTAACTGAGGCTTGTGCTCATCTTCAGTTAGGTAACACAGACATTAGCTACGGTTAGCATTAAGTCATTTATGACAATCTAAGAGTTATCAAGAGATGTTTGAAAGAGTGAGGTGACACTAAACGGGGGACAAGCAGGTGAAGAGTGAAACTAGCTACAGAATTACATGGAAAATCCACAGAACACCAAATAAACAGGACAAACATTAAGATTAACATAAGAATAGAATCAATACAAGACAGACATTAAGAGGTGAGAGACTATGTAGCCTTAAGCACAAGTAAGCTTCACTGAGTGTGCTTTTTAAGATGTCAAACAACAGGAAGTAATGTACCTTTCTTTGGCACGCCTGGCTTCTCTTCGGGTGGTGAGGGGGCAGCAGCAGGCTTCTTAACCTCCTCTGGTTCTTTTAAGATACATTTAAACACATTTTAATTCATAAAATCAAAGATAACAAGAGATGGAAAGGAACAGACTGAAACTGAACAAAAACAATGGTTGAACCACATCGTAACAGAACAGTGGACATAAGGAAAGTGTCATCAGTGTAGATGAAAGATGTTCAGTAAAGAGATGTTAGAAATCAACCATGTCTACCTTTGGGAGCAGGAACTTCCTTCCTCTCTGGGACTGAAACTACAGGAACCTTTTCCTCCACTGGCTTTTTGGCCTCTGGTACTTCAAAATCAGTAACATTAAGTGACATTTCAGTACATAAAAAATCACGGGAGGTTACGAAGTGACAAACCAGACAGATAGGATTACATTAAATATACAGGAATTTTTGTTAAAAGAGTAGAAACATGGAAAATTATACATGAATCTAATATTAAACAGGTATATGCCAACATCAGGTGTATGTTGGTACCTTTTGGTGGTGATGGCTCCTTCACAGATGGTGTTGGCTTCTCCTCAGGCTTTGTCTCAGCTTTAGGAGCTTAAAAGACACCGATTGTGTTAACAAAACAAGATCAATGCTGTGCATTTGCAGGTGAAGCAAAGAAGCGCAGCAGAAGATAAGACATGAAACACAACAACAGTCAATCATTTAAAAAATATTAATGATGGAATAAGTAAGATAGGATATAAAACAAACATAAAAAAAACAGGACTGACGAAGTGAAACAGAACAAAACAATGAAAGATTTTAGTCGTGGAGGACGGACAATAAGTTTGCGTTGTTTTGCAGGAGAGCGCGCTGAGCTGCAGCAGGAAGATGTTCAGGTCGGTGTTACCTTTAGATGGGACTTTCTCTCTCATCTCCACTTTCTTGGTCTCCACTGTCTCCTCAATGGGAACTCTGGCAGCTAAAAGAAAAACACACAAGAACACACCCAGAATCATCATCACTGTCAGAAAACATTAACTTTCCGATGTTCCATGTTACTGCAGTGACCATTTCTCACTTTTAAAAGATGCATTGCTGCTCGTAACAAATGAAGTCTGGAAGTCTAATGTGTTTCATCAATCGCACAATCACGTCTCGCAAAAGAACAATTATCTTTAGCATAACTGTGAAGATGTTTTGCTGTTAACTGTGTTTTATGTTAAAGGTGCTTTAAATAAGTATTTACCGCCTGTCAAATTCATACTCTGAACAAATAGGTGCTGTTAGCTAATTAGCTCAGTAAGCAGAGCAGCTAGCAGTGGTGTTGTTGTTAAACCTGTTATTTCTTCACATTCTGTTGATAATTTTAATACATTTTCGAATGTTTTAACAAAACTTATTGGATATTGCACCCTTAAAAACATCTAACTTAAAATTGTCAAGTTATGTTAAAATTAAAAAACAAAAAAACAATTACGAGTCAATCTAATGCAGATAAGGAAAATAATACACCCATGCAGTTGGGGTAATAAATCAAAAGCGCAAGCCAGTAGAATAACCAAACTGACCTCAGACTGCAGTTAAGGAAAGAGGTTATTATTGGGAACGTAAACACAGCAAAAGAATGATTACAAGATAAAAACATCAAGATAAAAATGGTGTAAGACGATAACAGAAAAACACAAACACGAATCTCAAAAACAGACAAACATTAAGAGCGAGCCATGGTTAAAGAGCGGCTCAACACACAGGTATTAACAGACAGGTAACGTCGTCCTTCCTGTATGTTACTGTGATCTGATACCTTTGGCTGTCAACACCTGTTGTGTCACCGTCTCTTCTGTCCAGCTCTGATACTCGACTGAAGGTGTGATGAACACAAGAGTGACAAAACACAACAAACGTGAGGCAAACAGTTTGTGCTCTGTGACACAAAAACTCATGACCTCATTTCCCAGTTTAACAAAGTCTCCGCCTCTTCTCATAAACAAGATATGAGGAGAAAAAACTGGATAAACTTTTGCTTTATAAAATACACTTCCTGATATCATGGCCGGATTACTAAACTGGCTGTCTGGGCACAAAAGGTTAAATGTTTAAAAGTTACTGTTGATCTTTCTTGGAAAGTCAAACGCCTACATATAGTAGTAAGTAAAAAATAGTGAAAAGACTGTGATGAAGGTGTTTTGTATGTGAACAGTGACCTCATAGCGTGTTCAGGCCAATTCTGTTAGCATAAAAAAAAATGGCAAAATCGTATCCCAATTTCATGGTTTTGAAAGTCAATCACATTTGGTGCTTTAACAAAATTAGGATGCAGCTTTTAGCCAGTTTACTGAATCTGAATTTTAATTTCTCAATAAAGTTCGGCTGATTTTATTTTCCAAATACAAGACAAAAGACTTTGACTGGGAAATGGTGAATCAACTGGTTGGTGAATGTGTGATGGAAGAGATGGAAGATGGGATAAAAGTTACGAGTGTAAAAAGAGAAACACGTCCTCAAATGTCACACACAAACAAAGACAAACACATAAAATCAACAAAGACTTTCCTGTTAAATCTGCACACAATAAAAACAACCTTAAGAAGAGGTCAGTCAGACGCACCATGATGATGTTATGATGAATGCAAGAGGCAGATTTGGGTAAATTCCCATTCTCCGTTGTCCATGTTTAGTTAGAGAATGGTTTATTTTTTATTCTTACAGCCATTATCTATGTCAAAAACTACATATTTTGGACAAACAGGATTTTAATTTCAGGACTATTTTATCTTCTGTTTTTCCCAGATCTGCTCCGACAGTTCGATGTGGATGGAAAAGATGAAGTTTGATTTAAAAAGAAAAAGAAAAAAGAAATACAACATGTTGTACCTCTCTGCTCCACCTCCACCTCCACCTCCACCTTCTCTTCATAGTGATAAGAATATTCAGCTGATTCTTGAGAAAAAAAACAACGTTTTTTTGTTTCCGTTATTAACAATAAAGACAGAAGAGTTTGGATTAGTTTGTCAGTGAGCTGAGTGATTACAAAAATACATTTAAAAAAGTGGATTAATTGTGTTTTCACAATGTTAATGTTGATACCAACGTATAATTTAGATCTACGAAAAAGATAATCTGTTTAACGTTTAACTATGAAATTAGGGTTCTTCTACTTTAGGGTAAATCTCGCTGGGATGGAGGATAAAACTGAAGTACAAAAACACAGTAAATACCTCTATGTTCTTCTTCATACTGATAGATTTCAGCAGATTCTTTAAAAAAGACAAAAAACATCTTGGTTTCATTATTTAAATTAGTTAAGTTCAAAATGTTAATTTGATCAGTACTTTAAACTCAAGAATTGTCAGCAATCCACTTTCAAATACGTGGATTTCAAAGTGAACTGAACCTGGTTCTGGTTCCAGTCTTACCTTGAATTGCCACTGAAGACGGCACTTCAGGCCTCTGAACTGAGGAGTCTGGGACATCTACAGAATACGGAATATGGTTCACACCAAAACTTTATTTAAAAGAAGCTATCATAACAGTTATTTAAGAGGAAAATGAGCCTGTGTGTAACGTAGTATAAGATTAAAGATCATAAACTGTTCTGTGATCGAAGGAACAGTCTGACATTTTGGAAAATCCTCCTGTTTTCCAGCATTTGCAGTCTTTAAAAAATATAAGACGTTGCACAAAATTGCTAAAAACTGCTAACTTAAAGTCAGCCAGCTACAAACTGCTAGCATTATGCTGTATATGCTAACTGTTGCTATGTTACTATGCTACCATGACAGCGACTGGACATGGCAACATTAAGTGACTAGTTAGTCTCTATGGGACCGAACTTAGCGGTTTGTAGCTACAGTTGCTACTAGTCCACCCCAAGCATTCTATACCTTTCTATGCACAACACCAGCTAGTAACAAGCAGCATCCATAACAGTGGATAACAGTTTGGAGCTAAAGCAACATCAGATAACTACAAACAACTAACATGATGTTGGTAATTTTGGAAAAGCTGACAGATTGTAGCTACCATCAACTGCAAACAGCTGGCATCATTTTGTATATGTTAACTGTACTGTCTTTAATTTTAGCCACTTATTATATTATTATCTACAAAACAGCACATTTTCACATATAAAAAAAACAGTCAGCAAACGAAAAAACAACAACACTAAACACAAAACAAAGGACAAACAAAGCGCACTGGACTTGGCTGTGTGACTAACAGTGTAGCCAACTACAAATAAAGCTCATCATGCTAGCAGTTTGCAGATTCCCCAGCTTCCAGTCTCTGTGCTAAGTTTGGCTAACATGTCTACAGAGTTATAACTGATATCCATCTTCTAATCGGTCTCGAGTAAAGAAGGACGACAAGAGGATTTCCAAAAATGTTATTGGTTACAGTTGTAAACGATCTAGAAAATAAAATACTTACCGAAGGGCACCATTGCTAATTCAATTTCTGTAAGAAGGGGAAGAGTGAACAACGAGTTAAACACTAAAAGACACAAAAGCTGAACAGAAGCATAAAAGGTTGCGCCTGACTAGGAACTGTACCTTTGCCAGACAAATAAAGCTCAGCTGTGCTCTTAGCCTCTCCTCTGGGCTCCAACCTCACAATCACTGAGTACACGCCTACACGGGATTATTAAGGAAGACGTTTAACACTCAAGTCATCAAAACATTGAGAAAAAAAAAATCTGCAGGTCTCTGTGATGGGCCTTTGGGGCTCGATGGCGCTCTACACACCTTCGTCTTCGATGGTCACATTTCGTATGACCATGAAATGTCTTCGGCCCTCGCTTGTGAAGTTGTACTTAGAGCTCTCTTTCAGTTCCCAGGTGTCTTTGTACCATGAAACAATAGCATTGTCGAAGGACACCTCGCACTCAAAGGTGGCTGACTGCCGCTCGTTGACTTCGACGTTGTGGATGCGTTTGGTGAAATGAATTTGTTCAGCTAAAACAGATAAAGACGTGAATGGGTAAAAGGTGTTTGGCATTACATCTGGGAATGTATGACAATACTTGAATGGTAATTTAATCGACACAACATCCACAAAGTTAGAAATGATGATCAGAGTAGAGTTTATGGGGCGGTTATGATGACTGGATGTTGGGGGGGAGGATGGATTTGAGTCGAGACGGACGTAAGAGGACAACGAATGAGATGATGCTGGACACTTTTGCAGGATAATCCAGGAGAGGAGAGACGTGAAGAATGTTAAGACAGAGGGCGACAAATCCCAGAAGAAAGAGGAAAAAAGAGCGCAAAATCCAAATCTCCAACATTAGTCTCAGAGTTTGATGGGGGGAGTCGAAAGAGGTTAGTAAACGGGCAGAACATCCACCACGTCTAGAAGGTTGCAGGATTGTTTCCAGGTACAAACCTTCTACCCAGAGGTCGGCCGAAGACTCCAGGTGCTGGTACCGGCAGGTGTATCTGCCCTGGTCTTCATGCTTCAGGTCACTGATCAGAAGCTTCTGAACCTTGTGTTTGACCTCGGACTTGTACCTGCCCTTCATCTCTAACTGCTTGCCGTTTTTATACCACTGAGCCTCTACATTAGGGATGGACAACTGACAAGACAGAGTGCACGACTGGCCTTCCTTACCCGCTGTGTCCTGCAGATGCTTCTCGACCTCCGCCTCTGAAAGACAGAATACATGAAGAAGAAAATAAAGCATCTGTTATAAAGGCTGAAGCATTCATGTGCACCTTGGATGTTTCTGCTTCCTGAATTTGGAAGTTGTTTTTCCGAATTTGATGTGTTGAGTCAAGACTTTCGCATTTTATCGCTCAGATCGTTTAAACAACACATTGACAGCTGTTCCCGGTATTTGAATGCATGTAAGTCTTGAAATGTATTTCACAAATATGCATGTCACCAATGTATGCTTTCGTCTGCTGATGTTTTAGTGTCATATGACCACAATTCAGAAACTTGGGCACCAACATTTTCCCAGACTTTCTGACTTGTTGCTCCAACTTGAACGGATGTTCAGATTAATTTTCACGTGTTTTTTTCCAAACAAAGTATTTTTCTCCTGTAAATCAGGAATAAAGATTTGTGTTTTCATGTGTAAAACCGAAAAGAATAAGCAAATACTGACCCATGACGGTGAGCTTGGCGCTGGAGATGTGCGGTCCACAGACCACCCGGTAGTTGCCCTGGTCAGACACCAGGCACTTCTTGATCTTGAGCAGGTGGCGGTCGCCAACGATGCTGATGTCGTACTTGTCATTGGTGTCCAGTTTCTGGGTGCCCTTGTACCAGGACAGGGTGATCTCTGGGTAGTTGATCTTGATCTCGCACTCGAACACTGCCACCTTGTTGGTGAAGACTGATTGATCGGAGATGTCTTTCACCACGGTGACAGGCTGCGGGAGTGACAAGGGAATTAACTCTCTGAAGTCCATGTTAGTGACAGAAACAGCAGCTAATATAGTGTAATTTGCTTTGACATAGTTAAGGATTCATATAAATCATCATCAGTCTGATAAAAAGATGAATCTTCAGAAAGTAAACGTGTTCTGACCTCTGTCCTCTCCATCCTCTTCTGCAGGTCCGCCACAAGTCGGGCCATATCCTCATCAGACTCTCTGTCTCCACGTTCCAGTTCCTGTCAACAACAATCACATGATTCAACACGACGTCTACAGACACAAACACATCAGACGAGCTGACTGTGCAGAAAGTTACCGGTCTTCCACTTTCTTCAGCTTTCTCCTTCTTCAGCTGCTCGATGGCCTGCAGCAGGCCTCTGTAGTCGGTGATTCCGTACATCCGGGCGTATTTCTCATATTCTTTAGGGTCCACGTTCCTCAACAGCTCAACAATGTCAATGTCCTTCTCCTCCTTTGGACTTTTCTGCTTCGATGGTGTCCTGAGAACAAGAGTTCAGAGATTAGAAACGGCCGTGGGATAATAACTCAAAAGAAACATCTGACACAGTCACAGAGAAACTCACTTCTTCAACTTGGCTCTCAGGTCTCCCTCGAGCATCGCAGAGTCTTTCTTTTCCTCCACGTGCATGTCGGTGCTGCACTCGATCTCTCCATGCTTGTTGGAGGCGACGCACCTGTACTGACCCGAGTCAGACTTGGTCACCTCTTTGATCTCCAGTTTGGACTCCTGGCCCTTCTGCTCGATGGAGATGCGGCCGCCGTGTGTGATCTGCCTCCACTTCCCCTTCATCCACTTCACGTTGGGGATGGGGTCACCGCCCACTTTAGCAATGAAGGTGGCAGTGCCCTCTGTGGATTAACAGGAGGGGGTTAGAACAAAACCTCCACGTCAGATCATCCACAACGAAGAGACCAAGGTGTCATTTTAGATTCTATATAATGTTAACAGTTAATGATTCTGCAAACCACAGATACACCAGAGGTTGACATTTGTACCAAACGTGTCACGTTCACATCACGTTAATCAGCTGACTTTCACATCAACAGGTGGACAGAAGATGGTGGTTTAATTACAGCTAACAAGCTGTTCAAGTCACATTTCCAGTTGTTTTTATGGCGACCAAAAGCAGCTAATTTTTCAAAGAAAGTTAGACCGTCTCCATTGGTGTTTATAGTGAGCAAAACTGGTATTTTAAGCCAAACCATGATGTTTTTCTAACCCTCACCAGAGCACCAGGTGATTAAATTAATAACATAATAAAGTAGAGGAAGACCCTTTTATAAAAATGTTGTGTGACTCACTCTCAGTGACGTGTGCAGTCTTGGGCTCCTCGATGAAGAACAGGTTGTCCAGTTTTTTGGTTGGAGCAGCAGCTGGAGCTTCAGCTGGAGCCGGAGCTGCTCCTGGTTTCTCTGCAACACAACAACAATGTTGTAAGAAGTTGTTTTCAGTTGAAACATGGTCGCACCTTAGTTCAACTGAAAAAAGTCTGTACATGTTGCAACACACCAAGCTACAGATCATTATGATTCGAACAAAATATCCAAGATACTACAATAAAATAAAATAAAATACTAACATCCAGAAGGGAAAACAATCCTGTTTTTATTAACACCAGCGTGTAAAAATGGGGCCTATTGTTCAACTCCTGGTCCACTAGATGGAGCTGTTTGATATCTGACAGGCAGGAGGGACAAGACCAGCAGCAAAACATGTACATGCACAAGTACACATACTTAGTTACTGTACTTCAGTAGAAGTTTCAAGTATCTGTACTTGTACTTGAGTATCTCTGTGACTTCTCCTCTCAACATCTGAACACAAATATCTGAACTTTCTCATCCTCAGACGTAGCGAGACGAGACAAAGACGTAAAAGCCGTAAGAAGCTGTAAACAGACAGAGAGGGAGACTGGAATGTGGAGAAAAGGCGTGTTAGTGTCTCGTATCTGCAGAGAGTTTCTGATTTTCTCTCTTTGTTGCTGCTCGGGACGCTTTACCAACCCAACATGTGTCTGTTTGACGTCCTGGGAATGAGACTCAGCAATCAACTGTCTTTGTGGTGCGTTCAGGAACAGCTGGGACAAATCCAGCTGATTCTACCTTTAACTCTAATAGTCTTTGAATTCTGTTTATATGAGGTGAGCCTCAGTTAGCTTTGACCACAAATGTCCTTCAGAGGGAGACTTTTTACTCTGAGACTCTGAGTACATGTCAGAGCCTGTAATCTATTACTTTACTGGAGGAAACAAGCTGGATCAGAACTTCTACTGGGGAAAGAATGTGTGGACTTCTGACTCCTCCGAAAACATCAAACTGACTTATAACATTTTAAATCTACAGTTAAACTTCACAGTAGTTACTGAGACAAGTGAGTTAATTTGTGCAGTTTTTGTTTGATATGTTTTCACTTTTTGTCTCATCAGTAACATTAGTCAACACCACCTATTTTAAAAAGTCTGAATTAATTTCTTTTTAACCGTGATTCATTTAGTCACTTTTTACAGTGTGAGTGAACAGACTTAGAAACACTTAAAAAACAGCAGCGTGAAACCAGAACAGATGAAAATGTGAGAAACTGACAGAAAGCAGGGCTCTTATTAAAATGTGAGTATTGATCTGAACAGATTCAGTTTTTACCTTTGATGATGACTTTGGCCTTGCAGAACTCACTGCCGGCGTCGTTGGTGGCCTTGCAGAGGTAATCGCCAGCATCGTGCCTGGAGGCCGAGCTGATCTCCAGACAGGCCGTCCCGTCAGAGAAGCTGATCCTGGTGCTGCCGCCGGACGTCAGGTCCTTCCTATCCTTCATCCACTGGATCTTCAGAGGAGGAGAGCCGCAGACGTGACACCTGAGACTCAGCTTCTCGCCCTCGTCCACAGTCACCGGTTTGAGAGGGACGTCAAACACCGGAGGCTTCTTAGCCTCTGCAGGAGAGAAAACAGCCATTTTAAAATGGACTTGTTATGGTGAAAATCTGTTAAAGATACATTATAGCACTAAAAGTATCACAAGCAATATAATCATCCACACCAAATACTGCAGGTCTGACACGGGTTTACAACTGACCATTTGGGTATAAAGTAAACTAATCTAAAAAAAAACAACGTGTTCTTGTAATTATTTCTTTGCATCATAGAGAGAAAAGAACATATTCTAAATCGGTCATTCGATTACAGGATGTATTTCTCACATTATCTGACTGTCTTATGATAAGAACAAGGTAAGACTTTACTGATCCCTCAGCAAGAAAGTCACTTGTTACAGCAGCTCAAGAGTCAGAAGCAGAATGAAAAACAGTGATTTAGTTTTAGATAAAAAATGAAACAAGACGAAAACAACATCAAATAAAAGAACATAAAAATAATGTTAATTTTTCCCCAAGATGGCGCTGCATGAGTGGCAGCTAGTTACAGTATCTTATTACAAAAAACCTTTGGCATATGGACAGAGTTTGATTCCATGATAACTACCCCATATGTAAAAGTTAAGATAAAGATCATGTGACCATCGTCTTGCATTTATAAGATCGTAACATGAAATTGCACAAAAGATTTAAATCTTGTTATATGGAGGGGTGAGAGCCAGGGGCTGTGAGTTCCATGGGTTGAGTAAAAGCTCTTCACTGGCTCTGTGAGTCCAACAAGACCTAGCTCTAAAATACTTGGGCATAAAGTAAGTACACTACATATATATATATATATCACAAACATTTTCTTTAATGAATGTAAAAATATTCTTAATTTAACCAAACTGTCATCAACGTGTTTTTGAAGTAGCAGTCTGTAGTTTTTTGGGGAAGAAATGTTAACGAGAAGAGAAGGATCCTCACTGGCTGAATAAGCAGACTGACCCTAAAGGACAGCATTTCATACTGTTTAACTTTGTTTATATGTGGCGGACCCTGCCGAAAAATATATTTCGGAGCTTGTAATATAAGCCCATTAATATTGTAAATTATACAGTTTGAATTACCTTCCCAAAACTACACAGTGCCCCTTTAATATTAAGTATAAGTCAAGTTTGTTAATTTTTTTGTTTTGGCTTTCTAATTGCAAATAAGAAATATGGCAGATTGTGATATTTCATTACAAATTACTCCACATGAGGTACTTAACAGGATTAAGATCTTGTGATTATAAGATCCTTGTCATGTATGTCTTCACATATATTATATTACCTTGTGTTTACTCTGTGGTTATTGAAAAAGAGCTGCATTTATATTTGTGTATAAAATGACATTAAGTTGTAAAAAACATTTGTTCGACCGACAGTCTAAAACTCAAAGATATTCAGTTTACACTGATAGATTTGAAAATCGCAATAGATTTGTCTCACTGAGGTATAAACATTATGCGTCAGACATGAAAGCTCTGTAAGACAAACCGACCTAAGATGCCCACAGTGACGTCGCAAGAGGCTTTTCCAGCTTCGTTAGAGGCCTGGCAGGAGTACCTGCCGCTGTCAGCCAGCTGACTGCTCTTAATGCACAGCACGGCCACGTTACTCTTAAAGCTGATGTCGTATTTGTCAGAGCTGTAGATCTCTGAGCTGTCTTTGAACCAGCTGACAGACATGGGCTGCGAGCCAGTGACTCGGCCCTCAATCTTCACCAGTTTGCCTTCCATGTCCTCCATGTGCTCAGAGGGCTTTTTGGTGAACACGGGTGGGTTTTTACGCTCTGAAAACAAGAGAGAACAAAGTGACGTGAGGAGACGGGTTTTGCTTTGTCACACAAAGAATCGCCCTCAAACAGGCCTGAGTGTTACAGAAGAGAGGGCCGAGATGACGTGAGTGTGGCCCGGGTTAAAATACCTTTGACAGTGATGTCAGAGGAACAAGAGTCCTTCCCCATGTCATTAGAGGCATGGCAGAAGTATTTCCCCGTGTCGGCTTTATCTGCCTTCAGAATGGTCAGGTGGGGCGTGTTTTCCACACAGCTGATCTTATAATTCCCCCCAGTGCGAATATCTTTATGGTCTTTCGACCATGTGACTTTTATTGGGGCAGAGCCGGTCATGTGACACTCAAGCTCAATGCTGTCGCCCACTGTCACTGCCTGTGGTGACAACTTCATGTCAAAGACTGGAGGGTATCTTGGTTCTGCAGAGTCCGTGAAAGAGTGGGAAGAAGATAAGACAACAAGAAGTCTTTAGATGGAAATATTCAAACAGCTTGACACTGTCTAATTGTTAACGTCTTATTTGTATTATGTAACATCTCTTCTGGATTAAACCACAATCACACTGAACTTTAATTAAAACTGAGCAGAGAGTTTCTCAACCTCGGACCCAACACGAGTTAACTTCTTATGAAGATAGTTTCTACAACTAACATTTTAAGCTGTCACAATGTGGTATTAACCTTTCAAAGTATCTGTTGATCTCATTCGTTTTACTGGACATAATGTAAAGACCCTACAAGTTTATGTCAGGTAATTTTTTCCCCCATAGTTTCCGCCTCCTGCCTCAGTAAAGTCAGTAAATCAAATTTAAAACCAGACAAGGTTGAGAAATTCTGCCTCAGTGTGTCAATTTAAATGTTTATAACCAAAACATAAAGTCTGCTGTAAACCCAGACATCATGATGTTTGTTTAGTCACTTGATCTCTTCTAACTGTTCAGACCTTGTAGAGTGAGCTTGGCTCTGCAGGAGGCGGAGCCGACGCTGTTGGTGGCCACGCAGGTGTACTCTCCAGAGTGCCTCATCTCGCCGCGGCTGATCTGCAGCACTGCTGTGTTATCATCGTACAGCATGGAGAACTCGTCTCCCTGCCTCAGAGGCTCGCCGTCTCTCAGCCATGACACCTCGATGGGCGAAGAGCCGGCAACACGGCACTCGAACCTGACAGCCTGACCCTCGGTCTGCTGCAGGCTGGTGATTTTCTTTGGGAAGGATGGCGGCGTTTTGGCCTCTGGAGATGGTGAAGACGAGACAGTGAGGGTTATTTACAGTAATCAGTTGTGGAATGTATGTAAGTCAATTTACGCAAACATGTTGCATTATGTGTGCTTGGGTACAGACAGTTTTTATCTAACAATGTTTGTAAATGCCGCAGAATGGAGAGAAGTAAAATTCAGGTGTTCACCGAGCACGCTGAGTCTGCAGGTGGAGGAGGCGGAGCCTATGCGGTTCTCTGCCTTGCAGGTGTACTCTCCAATGTCGGCCTTGGTGGCTTTGCTGAGCTTCAGACAGGCGACACCCTTGGTGTACTCCAACTTACATGTTGGGCTGGACCGTACTTTGCCGTCAGCCTTAAACCAGGATACCTTGATCTCAGGTGTTCCCGCCACCTGACACTTCAGACACACAGCATCTCCTGCTGTCACCTCCATGGGCTCCAGGGACTCGACGAAGTATGGCGGCTCTGCAGTGACAAACACAGACTGTTAAAACACCTGAAAACATATGATTGAAGCCTGACGCCTGCTGGTCATTATAGCCACTGCACAGAAGACCTCCAGAAGTCACAGCACATGATCTTTTTTCTGAATGAGCATGGTACATACAGATTTATTGACTGTGCTTTATTTGTATATTTACATCAGAAATTATTTATTTTAGTTGGAGGAAGGACTTTCCAATTCTTCTGTTTAGTATTTGTCTTTTTTAACTTCTAAGAATGCACTCTAATAGTATAGTATAGTTTCATATAGTAATGTTCTCAGTGCATTAAAAACTGCTGGAATGAATGAAAATGTACTAAACCGGCACAGCCGCTTCTGTGAAAACCCATGAAAAATTGAACTAACCGAGGATGGACACGGCTGCCTCGCATGTGTCCTTTCCAGCATCGTTGGACACTTCGCAGGAGTATTTCCCTGCGGCCTCCTTGTCATCGGTGCTGAGACACTCCAGGAGGCAGGAGCTTTCAGTCGTGGTGATGTTATATTTGTAAGAGGCAAAGATCTGCTGGCCGTCTTTGTACCAGTTCACAGTGATCTTAGGAGTTCCAGTGTACGTACACTCCAGCGTTATTGGTTTGCCCTTCTCAACTGACACGTCCTTCAGCTTCTTAGAGAAGGCTGCTGGCTCTGTGTGACACAATCAGACAAAATGTTTGGTTTATATTAGAATGAGGACATTTTGATGATAATACCAATGCAACTTTCGTCAATTGCTAACTTCTCTAAGATCAAGTATTGTAACAGCTACTCTACCAGTAAAATGTATCAGCCTCTTATCAAGTGTTGTGTGGATCTGATTTCTTGTACTTAAATATAATAAAAATATGAGTTCTTGTCAGACTAACCTTTGACAGTTAGATTAACTGGGCAGCTTTCCTTTCCTGCATCATTAATAATCTGACAGGTGTACTCTCCAGAGTGAGACCTGTCCACATTGAAAAGCTCGAAAATAACTTGGTTATCCTTCAGAGAGAAATCACAGCCCCGTCCAGACAATATCTCCTTTGCTCCTCTGAACCACTTCAGTTTGAGGGGGGCGCTGCCTTTCACCATGGCTGAGAATGACACGTTTGAGCCCGGCATGGCCTCCATTGGCTGTGGTGGCACCACAAAAGATGGAGGTTCTGGATACAAACAGAGAGCAACACAGATCAGACATGGTAGAATATAAGTATGTAACGATATAAAGTAATAGAAGTACTTTTTCCTTGTGAGGCAGGTTTCAAGCTATGCACATGTGACCAAACACACAGTGGTTTAACCGATCAACGTCCTAAGAGAAAATACTGGCATCGCTTGAGTGCAACAACAAGCAAAAGAAGTGAATATTTGTTATTGCAGATGCTGCTCCCGCCTCATTTTATCTTAACTGGATCAGGATATCTACACTGATCAGCCAGAACATTCAAACTACTGACAAGTGAAGTGAGTAACATCGATCATCTTTTATGATGCAGTGTTCTGCTGAGAATCTGTGGCCCCTGGCATTCATGTGAATGCCATTTGATGTGAACCACCCACTCAAACACCACTAATTACAAAGAATGGCCCCCCTTCAGCAGGACAATGCGCCCTGATACACTGCAAGAACTTCTCAGGAATGGCCTGAGGAACATGACGAAGAGCTCAAGGTGTTGATCTAGCCTACAAATTGCCCGGCTCCCAATCCAGTCAAGCATCTGTGGGACGTACTTGAACCACTACAATCCACGGTGGCCCCACCTTGCAACCTACAGAACTCAGAGGATCCGACGCTACCACCCAGTCACCAGAAACCACAGTATGACCTCTGAGGTCCTGTGTCCATGCCTTGATGGGTCAGTGAGCCACAATGGGTCCTGCATAGATGGGTTCAGGGACATCTGGAATCAATCGAATCGGGATCTGGGGTTTGGAGGCTTGGTTGACTACTTGAGCGGTTCCTCATGTTACTTGGGCCTGTGTAGTTATTTTTAATGTGGCATTGAATATTGTTCTGGTTGGGGGACCATGAGGGCAGGCGGTCTGCAGTGGTGTTCGGGTGTGTGGTGCCTTTCAAGTGGCATCCACATGAATGCCTGGACCAAAGGTTTCTCCAGAAAACATCTACAAAATGATCACTGTTATTCACTTCATCTGTCAGTGGTTTTAACATTATGGCTAGCTTGTGTATTTCATTGAAAGAAGAGCTTGACAGCAGAATTTTCAAGATGTTTTCCCTCTTCTCTCGACTGACTTCAGTAGAGTTGTATTTACCATCTGGCTCCTACTGTTCATCTACCTACTGTTGAAGTTAGCCCATGACATACGGTGAAAGATGGATGGGTTGTCTAATCAATGCATGCCCTTTTCTAAGCTGTTTCTAAAGCTGCCTTTACCAGACTTTTTTGTAAGCTGTACAGTTGCTTGAGATCTCAATCAGTGTTCAAAATAGAAGCAAAATAATTTGTCACAAACCTACATTCAAAAGCCAACATTCAATAGGCAAAGAAGAATGAACCCTGTTTCCTTAAAAGTAATAAGGGTCCTGTTTGTTTCCTTGGGAACAGGCTGATGTAGGCCGTCAGTTTGACAAATAACCTCATAGATTTCACAGGCTAGTTGTGCTACTGTGCTGTCTACATAGATATAGTCCATCATGGATATCCATCAACATCTAATGTTTCCTTATTGTCAAATAACCATGGTAAAAAAAGGAAAAGAAATAACAGATTTTCAGACGTTCAACATGCATTCTTTTCTCTGTCCATAGTTCCTGACCTTTAACAACCAAGGAGGCCAAGGTTTCACTGGATCCTGCCTTGTTGACGGCTTTACATTTATACATTCCAGAGTCTGGCAACTTCAGAGTGGGCACTTTGAGAGTGCAGCTGTTGTCGCTGAATGAAATCTCATAGTTTGGCCCGCTCTGTATCTCCTCCCCATCGTGGTACCATGAGATGGTAAAAGGTGGGGAGCCCGACACTTTGCATTCCATCTCTCCAGCTGCTCCAACGATTGTGCTGCAATCCTTCAGCTTTCTTGTGAATGTTGGAGGTATGATCTTATCTGTTTGGGATAGAAGCAAGGATTTAGTAGTGCATTATGCGTTACACAAGTGTAAATGTACTGTCATTATTTGGACTGGGTATGAAACCTTGATGCACACCAAAAAGTGTTGCACTGAGTATGAAAAACTGGCCGGTACTGTAACTTTTTCATCACTCAAATCCTGATTTTAATTAAAAATTGTGCCAATTTCAGACTGGGTTTTATTTAAGCAAAGTTCATCTACAGCTGTTTATGTTTGGACAACATTTATCATTTAAGATATCATAATCTTCGCTTCTTTAATAAAATTAAAAAAGGTTTGGTAAAGAACAAAGTGAGGTATGAAAACGATAGATATCATAAACCATTTTGGTATTGGTATCAAATCTCAAGTATCATATTGGCACTAACGTCGTCAAATAATACCCATCAAACTCCAAGTAGGAAGAAGTAACGTACCTAAGACAGTGAGGTTAATTTTACTCAGGTCCTTCCCGACCTCGTTCATGACTTCAAATGTATATTCTCCAGAGTCCAATTTCTCAGCAGAGAGCACGTTCAGGCTGGAAATCATGCGCGAAAATGAGATCTTGTACTTCCTCCCCGAGGCCAGCTCAACACCATCCTTGAACCACTTGGGTTTGAGTTCTGGGGTTCCACACACTTTGACCTCTAGGGCGGCAATGTCGCCGGCCGTCACACTCAGAGCATCAGGTTTATCCACTATCTTAGCAGGTTCTGGAATCAACAGAGAAGGGACAGAAATTTTTTTTTAATCAAACCTGTAGGGGAAGGATGGACAAAAAACAAGAGAAAGAGAGAATTATATGATTACAAACCTAGAACAGTCAAGTTAGCGAAACACTCCACACTCCCAGCATCATTTCTGAGTTGGCAGGTGTATTTGCCTGCCGTGGTGGCATCGGCCTTAAACACTTTAAGAGCGACCTGGTTGTTCTCAAAGGTGATTTTCCTGTTGTCACCGTCCCTGAGAATGTGATCCTTGTCTTGAACCCAGGACACAGTAATGGGTTCAGACCCTTTAACAGTGGCCACAAGGGTCACCTCCTCTCCCAGAATCACTGTCATGTTTGACAGTTTCTTCACGAACGACGGTGGCTCTGAAGAGAGGAGAAAAACAGCGCAAAAGGGAAAGTCAGCAAGGTGACAAGGTAGTTTAAGTCTAATACTTATGATTTTAATTTGAGACTATCGCAGTTTCTACTGACCTCTGAGTTTAACCGATGTCTGGCAGGTCTCACTTCCTACACTGTTTGACACTTTGCATTCGTATTCGCCAGCATCCGACGACTCTATCCCAATGACATGCAGTGTGGCTGAGCTGCCCTCGCTCACCATCTTATACTTCCTGCTCTCCATCAGAGGTTTCCTGTCTTTGAACCAGGTGATCTGGAACGGAGCTGTACCGCTCATCTCGCAGTACAGACTCACGTCCTTACCCTTCAGCCCTTCAATGGGCTGAGGTACTTTGACAAAGGATGGGGGCTCTACAAAAAGATCAGGAAACTGTTATAGAGGCATACACGGCAAAAGGAAACCATGACTAAATCTTAAAGCTGAAACCGTAACATTCCACGCGTTGTGACGCTCTGCAGTGGCAAAAGGCACACAGCTAAGATGGCGGAGTTGATAAGAATGTTTGTTGGAACTATAGTGATGTTGGTGGAATTTTTGTGCAAGGTAGGGACTGAACTCAAGTCAAGATGGCAGAGATGAAAATAGTTTAAACTACAGAGAAGAAGGCATAGTAATTATGGAAAGTTTATGCAATTACAGCCAAAGAAGAGTTTTCTTTATCAAAGTATGTTGGAACTAAAGTCCAGATTGCGGACTTGCTGATGTTCAGTGAAACTATAGCTTACATCATGGAAGTTGTAGAAATGTGTTTGAACTGCAGCTCAGGTGACAGCTTTTTTGTTGCATTGGATGGAACTAAAACTAAGATGGCAGATTTTTCAGTATGCTGGCACTGTAGTCCAGATAGTGGACTGATGAATGTTCGGTGGAACTACAGCCTACAGTTATTAAAGGCATTTCTTGGAAGTACAGTTACACTGGTTGAGTTGTGTAAGTGCACTGAGAGGAGTTGAGATGGCAGAACTGATGTGGAATTGGTTGAAATTACAACTAAGATGTCAGTTGTTTAAGAAAGTAAGCTGGAACTTCAGTCCAAGTGGTGAAAATCTGGAGGAAAGGATGTTGGGTGTTGGCGATACAATCCAGATATAGTCATGGAAGTGCACTGAAACTACAGCTAAGATGGCTAAGTTGTTTTGGAGCGTTGTTGAAACTACAGTAATGTCTGCTGATTTGTTAATATTTGTTGAAACTAAAGCTGAGATGGCAGAACTATGGTGGTTGGAACTACGATGGTTGGAACTACAACTAAGGTGATGACATTTGAACTTCAGTCAAAGTAGTCAAAGTGGAATTTTTGTGGGAATTTGTTGGAGAAACAACTAAGATGACAGTATTTATATTGTATTTATATTGATATAAAAAATGGCTATTTTTTAATCACAGTTTGTTGGAACTACAGCCCACATGGCAAACTTGTGAATGTTCACTGGAGTTTGGGGAATTTGTTGGAGCTAGTTAAGATGGCAGATTTGCAGAAGTACACTGACATCAGTTGCTGTGTAACTTTAATGGGACTACAGCTAAAAAAGCAAACTTGCAGCATCAGTGTTGACCACTGCTAAAATGGCAGGTGAAAGTGTGTTGGATGTTGGAGCTACAATCCAGATAGGGTCATGGTGCACTGAATCTACAGCTAAGATGGCAAAGTTGTTGTGGGTGGATAAAAGAAACTAGTTCTAAATGAGTAGACTTTAGAATTTGTTGGAGCGATGGTTAAGATTACAACAAAAACTAGTCCAGTTAAATATATAGAGTGTTGTACAGGATTGTGTGTCCAGCATGTTTTTTATTTGACTGCCTCCAAAAAGGGGCAACTCAACATCCTAATGAACATTTCTCAATTGCATAAAAAAGGTCAGCGTCTCGAACCAACTTACGGTGCTAGCCTGAGTATTTGACGATACCCCATGTTACGTATTCCAGCTTTAAGCAATACAACAAATCCTTGACTAACACCTCAACAACACACTGAACAGCCAGTGCATTAGAGAGTCAGACCATTATTATTAATGATGATTAGGAACTCAGTGAGAGGCTAACCTTTAACGGTAAGTGTGGTGCTGCAGCTGACACTGCCAGCATCATTCTGAGCTTCACAGGTGTAAACTCCATCATCATCAAAGCTGGTGGACAGCAGTTCGAGGACTGCTACCGAGTCAATAAATGATGTCCTGTAGTTGCCCCCATCTGTGACCTTGGTGTCATGTTTGTACCAGGTCACTTTGAGAGGGGCTGTGCCACTGACTTTGCACTCCAGTCGGAGTGACTCGCCCTGCTTCACAAACTTAGTGGCAGGGAGTTTCAGCACAAACTCAGGTGGTTCTGGAAAGCCAAAATACAGACAGATTAGCTGCTGAAAGCACGTAGGGACATTTCAGATAGAAGTTTATGATAAGCAGGAGATGAGCAGATGAGATAAGCTGAGGACTTGAGCTGACAATGATGGGTTAGCAGCAGCGGCTTGATGGATATGGAAAATGCAGGTGCACCACAAAGGCAAATGTGAAAATGTTTCAAATGATACCAATAACAGTGCTGTGAAGCTGGCGAAATGTAACAGCGAATCACTAGTTTTAGTCAGCGATGCAGATGGGAGATGGACAAAGCCACGCAAGAGTTGAATTAAAAGATGTGAATCCAACCTTTCACTGTCAAGTTTGCACTGCAGCGTACAGAGCCAGCATCATTGCTGACTTGGCAAGAGTAAACTCCACTCTGGGTGACACCCACTGAATAGAGCTCTAAGAAGCAAGACAATCCATCCAGTCCAGTAAAACAAGTGGGCCCAGTCATGAGCTCTGAGTCGTCCTTGAACCATTTGACTGTGAAGGGAGGCGTTCCCTTAAATGTGCCTTTGAAGCGTACAGTGGCATTGGGCACAGCTGCCTGGGACTCAGGCACTGTCACAAAGCTGGGAGGTTCTGAAGAGAACAAGATGAACCAGGTTAAAGAGGTACTTACCTTTGGTTTGGATTACATGACGCAACATCATGTTGGAGAATACTGTCTAACCTTTAACCATGAGGGATCCACTGCATTGACAACTTCCTGCTGCGTTGGTCAGTTTGCAAGAGTAGACTCCTGCGTCAGATTTCTCTAGCTGTTCAATTTCAACAGACACAGAATTGTCCTGCTGAATGAGTTTGTGTTTTACACCACTAGAGATTTTGGTCCCGTCCTTCTGCCATTCCACAGAGATGGGCAGGGAACCTGATATTTTGCAACATATCTGAACAAAGGAGCCCAATATCTCTTGCATGTCTACCAGGGGTTTGATGAAGCTTGGAGCAATTACTTGTTCTGTTACCAAAAGAATAATAAGAAAGCAATTAGACTTTGTTCAACATGTCACCAAGAGCTGTTTATGAGATGTACTTCACACCAACCTAGTACAATCAGTTTGACTTTGCAGGTGCAGCTACTGATGTGGTTTGCCACCTCAAAGGTGTACTCTCCTTCGTCCTCTTTCTGAGCAGACTGAATCTTTAGGCTGCTGATGTTGTTCTCAAACATCAGCTTGTGCTGCCTTATGGACTGAAGCTCTTTGCCATTTTTCATCCATTTCACTTTGAGCTCTGGGGAGCCTGTAACCTTACAGTCCAGACTGACTGGATCTCCGACTGTAACCTTTATCAACTCAGGTTTCTCTGTGATCTGAGGAGGCTCTACAATGCAAACAAAGTCAATCATCATTAATTTCCAACCAAATTAAGACCATGGCAAGATTTGACAGTTAAGATTACGAGCACAGGTATACCTTGCACCGTGAGGGTGGCAAAGCACTTATCCTGCCCTGCCTCGTTTACCACCTGGCAGGTGTATTTTCCATTGTGTGTTGCCTCACAGGCAGAAATCCTGAGAGTTGCAACATTGTTCTCAAATGTTCTCTCAATCTTTGGATCCTCCAAGATCCAGCTCTCATCTTTTTGCCATTGTACAGAGAGAGTGGGAGAACCTTTCACAATACACTGAAACTCTGCCAATTTACCCAGAACAGTGGTAGTGTTCTCAATCCTCTTGGTAAATGTCGGTGGTTCTATTGGAGAAAACCGATGAAATGTTAAAGTAAATGATCATTTATTACCTCAAAAGAAACATATGTTGATTTGTAATTCTGATTAGACCAACCTTTTAGATTAAGTGTAGTCTTACAGGTGCAGCTTCCAACCTCGTTGGCAACAGTACACTGGTATTCACCAACATCTACAGTGTCACATTTGTTCACTTCTAGACCAACAGTGCCATTCATCTGAGAGAAACCATGTTTAGCACTGGGTTTGATCTCCTTTGCATCTTTGTGCCATGTTATCTCAAACGGAGCAGTCCCAGCAACCTGACATTCAAGACCAGCACTGGAGCCCTTCACAACATCAATTAGAGCAAGCTCTCTAATAAATGATGGTGGTTCTATGATAAGAGAAAACAAATTGTCACTGACCATTTTCTTAAGCGTTAATCCTTTTAGACAAATAATCGACCAATCATTTTCTTAGAAGCAAAGTTTCCCAATAAAAGTTTTCTTGCTGGTCTGAGACAGCATTCAAACTTTTTAAGGTCCATTAGACAGTCCTTGAGGCCAGTTTGATAATGTAATATATCATTCTTTTTAAATGGTGTAACCAAACATTAAAACCCCCAAATAAAATTAATGCCAATACAGTTCTTTTAAGGTTTATGGCAGATATTCTAAGAAAGATGGCCTCTTCAGGTACTGGGAAACCTATGCAATCCATTCTATGCTTTTAAAAATCCTGCACAATAAACACCATGTCTTCTGACACAACTAACCTTTGACCTTGAGCTCCATGCTGCAGCTCTCACTGCCAGCCTCATTGCGAGCCTCGCAGTAGTAAAGCCCACTGTCTTTGGTATCAGCCCCACAAACTTCCAGAGTGGCAACAGAGTCAACAAAGGCCATCTTGTACCGATCACTGGGGCTGATTTCAGATCCTTCCCTGAACCAGTACATGTCTATCTCAGGTGTGCCGGTCACCTGGCACTCAAACAGTTTATTCTGACCAGGACGGATCACAGACACACGTGCTGGGGTCCGTGTAAACTTAGGTGGCTCTAAGAAATGAAATAAAACATTAGATGTAACTATCAGACTGATGGTGAGGGGAGAATTCTGATCTTTATAAATGGGCAATATGTGTGTCTCCATCCAAATGATGCTCAAAATGTGGTGTAGTGCAAGACTACATAATAATAACATGACAATTACAATATCACAGCATTTCACTGCGGCTTCCCAAGCAGAGAAAACTCACAGCTCAGCAAAATGTAAAACCAAATTTAGATTTGTCTTTTGAGGCAAAAGCCTAATTAGGCTTTATGGAGCACCTTCCTGAGGTCTTCCTTACATGGAGTTGTCCTAATTATTGTAATATCTCGTGCCAATGACAAGAGGTAAAACCCTTAATGGTGAGTGCAGTGGGACAGAGGGAAAGGCTATACGGTCACTTCATACCGCAAAGATTTCAATGTAAAAGCTTTAAAGAAATTAGAGGGCTGGTGTGAAGTCAAAAGAAAGAAACACATTTAAATTCAAAATAAACACATGCACAGATGGATGGAGACAGACTTTAGAGTTGCCATAAAGTTTCTTATAAAGAATGAAAACCTTTGACGAAGAGTGTTGCTTGGCATGATGTGGAGCCAACATCATTCTGTATTTCACAGACATAGTCTCCAGAATCTGTGGTTTTGGCAAAGAAGAGCTCCAGTGAGCTTGAGGTGTTGTCTTTGACAACATTGCAGTCTGCACTGGACAAAATCTCTTTCTTGTTTTTAAACCACTTTATGGTCAGTGGTGGCGTGCCAGAGACAAGTACGCTAAACTGAACCTTTGAGCCAGGCAAAACATTCATGGATTCAGGCTTTTCGAGAATGCATGGTGGTTCTGGAAAAGAGAAACAAATAAATGCTTGTAAAAGATCCTCTTAGTTGTGTGATTATAATTTGCTTAGACATATCAAGTGACTGATAAATACTACAAAAGATAAAACATATTCAAACCTTTTACAAACAAGATCCCAGAGCACTGGACAGTTCCTGCTTTGTTTTTAGCGATGCAGGTATAACTGCCGCTATCTTTACTATTAAGATCAGAGATTTCCAGAAAAGCAACATTCTCAAAGAATGTGCATTTGTGTTTCTCACTAGTCTGGATCTCTTTTTCATCTTTGTACCATTGTATGGTTATGGGCAAGGAGCCAGATACAAGACACTCCAGATGTGCAAATGATCCTTTGATACCTTCCGTCTGCTTCAGTTTTCTTGTAAAAGACGGTGGAATTATTTGATCTAATGTAGATAGAAGAGTGAGAAAAAGAGTGAGAAGCAATGGTCAACGTAATTTGTAATGACATAAAACTCAGTTTATATTCTAGGACACAAATTTAAAACTGACCCAGAATGGTGAGCGTGGCCTCGCAAGAACTTTGGCCAACATCATTTGAAACCTCAAAGGTGTAATCACCACCATCAGTTTTGTCAGTTTTAATAATCTTGAGCACAGAGCTGGTGTCTGTGCCATGTACTTTATATCTCAGGCCTGAGGTCAACTCCTTGCCATCCTTTAGCCATCTGGCCTTCAGCGGTTTGGTGCCAGAGTACCTGGCCTCCAGCGTGGCTGGATCCCCCTGAGTCACACTGATAGACTTAGCCTCCTCTGTGACCTTAGCTGGCTCTGAGATGTCAAACAAAAGAATCAGTAAAGAATCCCAAACCTGATGTACTAAAAAGTAAAGATGGACCAAGAACTATCCTTGAGTATCTCAACCAACCTTTGACTGCCAACACAGCGGAGCATGTCTGACTCCCAGCCTGATTCTGAGCCTGGCAAGAGTATTTGCCACCATGTTTGCTCTGTAAGTTTGTGATGTGCAGCAGAGCAGTCTTGTTCTCATATGTAATCTGAATGTGTTCAGCCTCTTTGAGCTCATGGTTGTCTTTCATCCAGGACACAGTCATAGGTTCTGAGCCCTTCAGAGTGCACTGCAGTGAAACCTCGCTGCCCACCAAGGGACTGAGGTTTCCCAGCTTTTGCACAAATGATGGTGGTTCTAGAAGGAAAAGTTTTACACGAGTGTTACTGGCACCTCTATGAAATATCTACTAAATATCTACAAAATACTAGCCTCACAAAGCTAGACTTCATCCCAAATGCTCAGTCTTTAGAACAAGCTATGTATTTTGGAAACCATTCACTGAGGATGAACTGAGCATGACGCATTTTGGGCCAATCAAACTACTTGAGTACATTTTCTAAACTCCTGATCAAAGGGAGAAATTCAAATCATGAAGAGTTTCATTTATCTAATATGAACCTTGGCTCAGCTCAGATGTAACACTATCTTCAAAATTACCAACAAAGTGATTTCGTCAGAGTTTTTGAATAAACTACCAACATTTCTGGAGCAAAAAGACAATGACCACCCATACATTGAGTGCATATGTTCATTCAGCAACTAGGAATAGATGTTGCTGTGTGCTGTATAAATAGTAAAGCCCTCTTAGACAAATTGTAATTCTGTGCACTATAAAACATGACTTAATGTTGCTGTATTTTTTGAGGTCCACTAGAAACAAAGCCAGAAGCAAATGCATGGCATAGCCAGATCAGACTGAGCAAAGAGGGAACTGTGTGCTAGCTTTGCGTGGCTATACAAATATAGATATGGAGAAAATGCAAAATCGCAGCAGAAAAGTTGATTGATCCATAACATCTAAACCAACCTTTTAGTGTCACTTGACAATCACAGGAGGCTCTCCCCACTTCATTCTCAACAGTACACTGGTACAAACCAACATCTCCTGCCTCTACTGCCAGCACCTGCAGGGCTATCAGGTCATCTTTCACAGTGATTCTGTGTCTCTTGTCATTCCTAATCAGCTTTGTGTTCTTATGAAAAGACACAGTGAAAGGGGCAGAACCAGAGACTTGGCCCTCCAGCATCATCTCAGTACCTTTCACCACATCTTTGGGCTCCAAGCTACGCACAAACAATGGTGGCTCTAGAAGAAAACACGGATGTGTCAGCGCATTACACTGGACTAAACAAGTATGACATATGATAATGCAAAGTCAAAATGAACGATTCCACTAGAGTTTTTATTGTGAGGTTGAAGACACCTTTTCTAATGACACCATCATTGTTTACTGTATAGGCCATGCCCCATTTCAGCATTTGTTTCACAAGGTGTTTCCTGCTATGCAACTGATCTCACCAAGACAAGTCGCTCCACACACATCACCAGCAAAATCATTGTTTTCCAAGGGTGCGCTTGACATGCGCTCCTCTCTTGCGACACATTTTTGTTTGCATTTTGTTTTAATAATTAGCAACTTTTCTTTCTTTTTTTTGATTAATTGGTCTTTATTCAGGTGCACCCTGCCATTTTTTCCTACATGCTTTCCAAGGCGTTTTTGAAGCCAAGCCTTTAGCAGCAAGTCTTGGTGTGATCAGCTGCCAAGTCCTTATCTACCTGGGGGCGTGTTGATGGGATAAATGCTGGTGAACTAAAGAAAAGGTCTTCTAAGTCACAATAAGTGTTTTCTACAATAGAAATGTGTATAAACCAAATCACTGAGAACTCAGATAATGTTTCCGTGCAAGAGAAGCATTTGTTAACCTAAACCAACCTTTCACTGTAACTGTACTGCTGCAGCGGTCGCTACCGGCCTCGCTGGATGCCACACAGACATAATCTCCACAGTCCTCTACCGTGCATTTGACTATTTCCAGAGATGCCATTAAATCAGTCAAAGTGATTGTGTATTTAGGACTTGAGCTAATCTCCATCTCATCCTTGAACCACTTAAAACTGATGACGGGACTGCCCGTTGCTTTGCACTCCAGCCTGGAGGAATCGCCGCTTGTGACGAGCTTAGTCGCCTCAAGCTTTCTCACAAACACGGGAGGTTCTGAGAGAAGAGGTTAACATTCATTATCAGACAGAAGACATAATATTAGTATCAAAAGAGATATTGATGTCGCAAAGAATGTCAAGACATTTTCATGCAGCTGCACACAATACTGAAGACTGACACCTTTTACAAAGAGGACTGCAGTGCAATCCACCTTTCCAGCGTCATTGGATACTTGGCATGTGTATTTAGCAGAGTCACTGGGTTTCACAGAGTGAAGCTCCAAAGAAGTTGAAGAGGCATCTTTCTTTATGAAACATGTGCCTTCAGTTACAATCTCTTTGTCCTCTCTGAACCACTTAACAGCTAAAGGAGCTGTTCCAGTGAAGGCTGCTTTGAAGGAAATAGTGGTTCCGGGTATAACATCCTGGTTGTCTGGTTTCAGTGTGAACACTGGGGGCTCTGGAGGCCGTAAACAGAACAAAATTGCATTTCATTTTAGCATGAAATCATTCAAAGGTTGTACACAATAAACAGAAAAACAGCATAAGACAAGCGTTCATAACCTTTGACATAAAGTGTGCCGCTTGTTTCTTTAAAGCCCGCTGAATTGGTGGCTCTACATTTGTAAACTCCCGAGTCAGCCTTCTCCAGTCGAATAATTTGAAGTGTAGCAGAGCTGTCTTTGAATTCAGGCTGGAATTTGGACCCAGGCCTGATCTCCTGGTCATCTTTGAACCAAGCTATAGTCATGGGTTGGGACCCAGACACCTTGCAATCCATGGAGACATCATTACCAATATTACCATCAACTCTTTTCAGGGACTTGGTGAAAGTTGGAGGCATTATCCGATCTGGTTGTTGAAGAAAAAACAGCTGATGCATTAAGACAGTTTCAACTGTTTCTGAGCTAAGCTAAATGTTTGTCTCAAACATCTCAATAAAGTGTCTAAGTTTGTATCCTTGTTGTCATAAAACATAAAGAACAACTACAGACTTTAGAAGTAAGAAGTTATTAGTAACTAAGACTTTGCATAATTTCAAAGAAGCAAAATCATCAAATTGTAAAGTCATCAAAAGCATAAACCAGCAGCTAACCTAAGACAGTGACTGAGCATGTGCACTGGTCTTTCCCAACTTTATTCGAGACCTCCATCTTGTATTCTGAAGTGTCTCCTCGTTCTGCTGTAAGAATCTTCATGGTGGCAATATTGTCCTTCAGAGTCATCTTATATTTTCGGCCACTTATCATCTCCTTCCCGTCTTTAAACCACTTTACTTTGAGTTCCGGGCTTCCAGAAAACGTGCACTCCAATGTGGCTGAATCCCCTGCAGTCACACTAATGGACTCTGCAGGTTCTACGATTCTGGCAGGTTCTGGGATAAGACAGTTATTAAGATAAAAGAATTTAGTCACAAGAAACTAAAATAAGCTAAAATAAGTAATTCTGCATCAAAGATTTCTTCTGACCTTGCACAGTCAAGGTAGCTTCACATTTTTGTTGACCCGCCTCGTTCTCAGCTTGGCACGAATACTTGCCGCCGTGGCTGATGGCCACTGTTGTTATCGATAAGCAAGCAACATTGTTCTCAAACACCATCTTGATATTTGGATCATCATCTCTCAGTATTTCAGAGTCTTTCATCCATTTAACAGTGATGGGAGCTGAGCCTTTAATGGTTCCCTGCAGTTTCACTGTATTTCCCAACACTGCTGTAGCACTCTCAACCCTCTTTGCGAAAGTTGGTGGCTCTACAAAAACACATTATGAGTTAAAAAACTGAACTTGAAGCTCAAGATCAACCAGTCAAGTCAATTACACAGCTTTATTAAACCCAGATTTACTAACCTTTAAGTTTAGCTAGGGCCTTAGTGGTGACTTTTCCCACATCATTAGATATGATACACTGATAATCTCCAACATCTGCACTTTCAAAGGTCTGAATCTCCAGCCTTGACAAGGAATCTTGGGAGATTATTTTATACTTCTGATCACTGGTGATGGCTTTCTTATTTTTTTGCCAGCTGATTTCAAAAGGAGCTGTTCCAGTGATCTCGCACTCCAGCTGAGCTGCTGCTCCCTTCACAGCCTCTAGTGTCTGCAGGTCTTTTCTAATGAAAGGTGGCTCTGGGTGTCAGAAGGGTAAATAAAGTGTATGCAGTTAATATCAAAGGCTGGCCTTCTTGGGCAGTGAATGTAAAGCAAATGCAAGATTTGACAAACCTTTAACAGCTACAAGGGTGTTGCAGCTCTCGCTGCCAGCATTATTTGACACCTCACAGGTGTAGCTTCCACTGTCTGCGACAACAAGGTTCATTATCTCCAGAGTGGCAACTCCATTCTTGAAAGACATTTTGTGTTTATCTCCATCACTAAGCTCTCTCTCATTCCAGAACCAGTGGATGCGAAGTTCAGGCGATCCTTTAATGGTGCACTGTAAGCGTGCAGCTATACCTTGTTTCCATGTAATCTTAGGTTCCATTTTCTTGACAAATGTAGGGGGCTCTGAAATGAGTTTTTAGTTCACCAAGAGTTTTAACATGATCAAAGACAGACAGAAAAAAACTAAATAACCAAGACAGAAAAGAGCGAAAAAGAAATGCAAAAGAAGACAGCAGTGCAAAGTGTTAGCATCAGCTTGCAGTTGGCTGTGAACAGTTGTCAGCAGTTATCCCCAACCTCATTTAAAGAGAAGTGTGTTTTTATTAAAACTAATGGAAAGATCATCGTTAAGATCTTACCTTGAACTGTTACCAGAGCCTCACAGGATGAGCTCCCAGCCTCATTTGCGGCTGTGCAAACATATTTCCCAGAGTCTTTCAGTTTGGACTTGGGTATTTCAACAACAGCGACCTTGTCCTCAAAGGACAGTTTACAATCCATGCTCTGGTGGACTTTTTTGCCATCCCTGGTCCAGGTGACGGTCACACCAGTGTCCTCGTCCACCTGGCACTCCAGCCTCAGCGGGTCATTGACAGCAGCTGACACTGGCTCAATGGTCTTAACAAAGCTGGGCTTGCTGATAACCTTGAGCTCTGTAGTAAAGGTAGCAGTGCCGACACTGTTGGAGGCCTTGCACAGGTACACTCCCTGGTCAGTCAGTTCAAGACTTTTAATCTGAAGAGAATACTTGTTCTTTTCACATTTCATGACATAGTTCCCTCCAGAGGAGACGGCTATGCTGTCCTTGTGCCAGACAACATCCATTGGTGAGGATCCAGTGAGTGCACACTGGAGCACAGCTTGTTTGCCCACATATAAAGTCATTGGTTCTGGTTTTGATACAAATACCGGAGGGTACATTTCTATGGAGAGCAGGTAGAACATACAAAAAAGTTGAACAAATTTTAAGAAGTGGAATGAGCAATTTCAACTTGGTTGATCGATTCAGGTTTAAACATGAGAAACGTTATTCTCAAAAAAATCTTGTCTTGCCAAATGTGACACCAGATCCAATTTATAAACAAGTCATCACTTCCACATTGCATCGTAACGATTCAGGATAAAACACAGAGCAAATAGGTATATAATTCTCTCTCTCTCAAAGACACACATAATAAAGCGACAATTTAAAAAAGATCCCACTTGGGTCTTACCAGTGACAATGAGTGAGGCAGTGCAGCTGACAGTGCCATGCTGGTTGGAAGCCTTGCAGGTGTATTCACTGCTGTCGGCTTTGACTGGGTTCATGAGCTCCAGGGACGAACTGGTGTGGCGGCTGAGGATCCTATACTTCTCACTCTGTCTGATCTCAATGCCAGACTTGTACCATTTGAAGGTCACATTTGGAGCATCCTCAGTTTCGCATTCAAACTTGGCATTGCTGCCGACGTTGATCTCCAGAGGTACAATTTTCTGCCTAAACACAGGTGGCACTGAGGCACACGCAGAGAAATAAAAGATAAACGTTAGTAATGGAATCTGTTAAACTCTTAAAGAAAACTGACTGATCAGGAACAGAAATGGTGGAATGTACAACAATGGTGGAAGGAGGTTCAGGAGTGACTGTAAAGGAAATAGCAAGAACATTAGCCCCATGGTTTCATGTAAAGTTGCCCAGAAAAAGATACATTCATTGAACATGATTCTCATGGGGCTAGGGTTCAGGCTAAAAGAAGGAAGAAGAATTTATGAAAGATGAAGCAATGTCAAGTTGAAGCCCTGAAACATGCACAGAAACATTGAAGATGTGGAGAGAATGAACCTAAAGGAATGAGACAAAACATGGATTTAAAAAAAGGAACCTGTTGCCACTGACATGCCAAAGTGAACATGGAAAGACCATGAAAGTTGCCTGAAGACCAGGATCATCACAACAATTATAGCAAGTTGCTTATTGACTACATAACCTGAAGCTAAACTTGCATGGTTGTGAAGGTTCTGGACTTTAGGCAATTGCTGACCATAGAATGATGTGGAACAAACAAGACATGGTGAGTTAGTACCATCCAGTGCCCTGATAAGAGTGCTCATGCTGAGCTATGAAATGAATATAGACCAGAGTGACAAATGCATAATTTCATGTGAGGACAAAGGTCTTGAATGAACCCATTTATGTGAATGATTAGTCATTCAGAGAAAACGGGTGAATGAATGAATGATACATTGATTTGTCCTAATTTCAAACCTCTTGAGACCACAGTGAGCCTTGAAGATGTTGTAGTCCTGCCGGCTTCATTCTCAGCCTCACACACATATTCTCCTTGATGCCTCTCCTTGACAACTTTGTTGATAACCAATGTGTACGTGTCGTGGTCTTTGGAACACTTGAACTCTTTGCCAGATTTTACCAATTGCCCATTGAAAAACCAGTTTACCTTTGTGACATACTTAATGGTGGTGCTAAAGGTTACTTTGCTATCTTCTTCAAAGGATAAATCCTCGAGGGAAGTGACTATTACAGGGAATTCTCTCTGTTCTGGCCTGGATACTGTAACCTCCTCTTTGAAGATCTCCTCCCTGTGCTCCCTCTGGATGCTAACATCCATTACCTGTTCGGTAGGGACAGTGGTGGGAGGCAGGGCAGTGGTAACAATAGCCGCTCCTACATCTCTATCTCTGCTTTTCACCGTTACCGACTTCATCTCCTGTTTTGATACCTGGACCGACTGCTCAAAAGCCATGTGAGCCTCAGTGGATATTTTGACCTGCGATGAGATGGTCTGCTCCATTTTTGCTACCTTGTATTCCTGTGCCACAACCTGTTGCTCAGCTGCAGCACATTCAACTACCGTTTTAGACTCAGTCTTCAGTGCAGCAGCCTGAGATTTAACAGCAGTGAAATCAACTGCACTCTCTGTTACACTCACTGTCTCTACCATGGATGACAGCATTTGCTTAGAGCTGGCTGAGGTGACTTGTGCTCTTTGAGGTTTGTCTAGCTGCATAGTGCCCGGCTGTTCTGAAGTAAGAACATGGGCTTCCTGGTATACTATAGAGTGGAAAGCTGCCTGGAGTTCAGTCCTGAAGTCAGCTGTCTGAGGATAGCTTCCCTCAAAAGCCAGAGTGATCTCCATGGGGGCACCTGCTGTTGTAATCAGGTATGTAAACATGGCCCGCTTGGGCTCTCTTTGAACCTTGACTTCCTGTACTTCTACAGCCTGTAACCCTCCTACAACGTCAGCCAGTAACACATGCTGGTCGCTGGCCACAGCAGATTGAAGAGCATCTCTGAGCTGATGGCGTATATTCAGACTGGATGGTTTGGGGACCTGAATCACAAACGTCATCTCTTTGGGAAGAGCTGTGTTGTCTTTTGATTCTGACGCCATAAGGGACAGTTTTGGCTGTTTGGTGACAGCAACTTTAGTGGACTCAGACTTGGTGATCTCCTGAGAGAGCTCACCCGTCAGCACTTGTTTCTCATCCATCATTATCGACTGCCTAACTGACTGACCCTCCTGGATCTGAACAGCAAAGTCCTGTTCTGCTGCCTCTAGGAGGACACTACTTTCAGTGGAGATCTCTTTCTCTTCGATCTGGATTGGCTCAGTGGGAAGTTTTGGCTCTACAGCTGTCTCACAGGTGAATTTATCCACGGCTGTAAGACTCTCTGTGTGACCCTCCTCTAAGGCCTGACAGTCTGCCACAATGTTGACATGCATCACATTCCAGCGATCTTCCTTCTGCACCAAAGCTCGCTGCTGCTTGATGTCAGTAGTAAGTGGCGTCTCCTTTGGCAGCTGCATGGGCTGGAAGGAGAGCTGGAGGATGTTTTCAGGCCTGGGCTCGGTTCGAAGCTGAGACTGAATACCAGTCACAGACAAATCCAGCTCTTTGTGATAGTCTGCCGTGAGCTCCCTTCTCTCTTCCAAGATGGCTGCATGACTCCTTTTCTTTTCTTGTTTCTGTGCCGCCACCTGCTGATCAGGCTTCTCAACTATAAGAATACCCTCTTTGGGTAGTGCCTCCACAGGTTGGGTTGACTGAAGATGCAGCAGAGTAGGGGCGACTTTCTGGGGCTGGATGGTCAAGGTACTGGCCTTGGCCTCAAACTCTAATGTGTCCTCACAAACTACTGTCCTCTGCTCATCCTGACTCACAATGTGTAGCAGAGTAGGACTTTTTCTGCTTCCTGCTTGTTCTGGTGCTGGTTTCTCACAGGTGAAGCTCTTCTCAGATGGGAGGAGGTCCTGCTCTGTGATAACCTGTAGGTGCAATAACTGCTCTCCTTCTACCTGTGACTGGATGGACATGGCACTGTCCAGACTTGGCAGCTGCTGAGTGGGCTCAGCCTGCAGCGTTCGTGTCTCTTCTGCAGTTAGAGCTGCCTTCATCATTTTATCCTTACAGAGATGGGCCGTCTCCTCTGTGGGCCTCTGCATGGAGAACTTAGTCTCCTTGGAAAGAGTCTGTTTGGACTCACTAACCGAGGCCATTACAGGTTGGTGCTGTTCCTTCTCAACAGAAGATTTCACAGCAGAATCTGCTGTTGCTAATTCAGTTGTGTGGCCCTCAGCAAGCACCCGTTTCTCTGCAGACTGGGCTGAGTATAAAATCTTAATACCTTCTTTAACCTTGTAACTCTTCTCCTCCTGAGGTTTGGGGATATCCTGAGACTGCTCTTTTAGGATGGAAAGTTGTGACTCAACTTGATGCCCACTGACAAGATGTTTAGGTTCTGATGTTGGCCTGACAGTTGCAGGCTTCCTGTCAGCCAGGGGCTCTGTGCTAATAGTAGAAAGCGGGATGAGCTCTTCAGCAACAGCTGACATCACCTTGGACCTCTTTTCTCTAGCAGCCTGAAGCTCAATGACCTCAGGGCTTTGAATGCGATCACAGTGCTGCTCTGTAAGATCCTGACTCTCTTCGACAGATGATGTGAATGCGGCCATGTGGATCTGTTTTGCAGGAATAGCTGAAACCTGAGGTGGGCGGATAGGAACCACAGACACCCTTTCCTCTATCTCATGAGACTGAAGAACTGCTGCCTGGTGGGTCAGCTGCTCACGATGAACAGTGGCAGCAGAGATGTCTAGTTCTCTAAGGGAGCCCACTTGCTCACTGGGAATTATTTGCCGGTCTTCAGTGCCAATGGTGTAAACCATCTGATCTGATCTAGCTCTGTCCTGGCCCGGCAGGCTGACCTGGTACAAGCGGGACTCAGTTGCCTGTTCTGTCATTGAAACTTTATAGCCTTTCTTCTGAACCACTGTCATTTGTTCCTGTTTCCGAGAAACTGAGACAGATTCTCTGAACACAACAAGCTCAGCACTACAAGATGCCTCCCCAAACTGGTTGGAGGCCTTACATGTGTACAGACCACTGTCTTCC
This sequence comes from Diplodus sargus, assembly GCA_903131615.1. Taxonomy (NCBI): domain Eukaryota; kingdom Metazoa; phylum Chordata; class Actinopteri; order Spariformes; family Sparidae; genus Diplodus; species Diplodus sargus. The sequence continues at coordinate 665,525 of CAEMYA010000427.1, read as the reverse complement.
TGTTTGACGCTCTTAATATTGATGAAGCCAGATCCATCTGGGTTGGCTAGAACAATACAATTTCTACTGTGCTGGATCTGGAAAGCCCCCTTGAACCACTTCACATCAGGCATTGGGTCACCACTGGCTTTGTAATTAAAGGAAACCTCTCCTCCTTCTGAGCACCTCACAGGTTGAATCTGAACAGTGAAAGTCGGCGGTTGACCTGTGACTTTGAACATCTTTTCAACCCATCTCTCTGCCTGGCTAACATCAGTCTTTTTCACTTCCAGGTATGTGGTGCACGTTGTCTGGCCAAATCTGTTGGTAGCAGTGCAAGAATACTCGCCCTCATACTCAGATGTGACCTTGGTGATTACTAACGTATACTCCTCCTTCTCGTCTATCAGTTTGTATATAGAGGAGCTCTTTATCACTTTTCCATTGTGTGACCACTGAACAGTTGGCTTTGGAAAACCGGACACTTTGACAGTAAACCTGGCTGTTTCTCCTGATGTTACAGCTGCTGGAGAGAGCTGGCTGAGGAAAACTGGCTTTTCTTTTTTCTTCTCTAAAGAGGAAGAATAACGTTTGGACTCTGGCTTGAGTTCAAGTGTTTTTGTTTTCTGTGGTAACTGGACACCAGTGTAGTAGGTTTCCTCTTGCTCTTCCACAGTGGTGATGGTGGTGCTAACACGCTCTGTCAGGAAATATTGAGCAAGACTGATAACAATATCCACAACACAAAAGCTATCACATTAACAATGAATTCATAAAAGCAAATATTAGGGCTGTCCTTGACTATAGAAAGTCTTAGTCAACTTATAGTGATAGGATTGTTTCCAATCAATTGATTGGTTGACTAAATATGTTGACAAAAGTATTATTGTCCTTTCAACATTTTGGGCAATCTGGTACTTATTATAAAAAAATATTTGGGAATATTGATTTAGACGTTTCACTTTACAGCTGCTAGTAACTCATTCATAATCCATATTATCGAACATTTTTATAAATAATTACAATTAAATCTCAGTTTATAAATATCCTACTATCTATGAGTTGACTAAGTGATTAAGAGAGGACAACCCTAAAAAACCTGTTTAGTTTTTAGTGTTTTTTTTTAACAGTCACTCAGTTTCAGATAGCACCCTGTATTTGTTGACAAACAATGACCAAAAAAGTTCCCCCAAATGGATAGATGAATCTTTGACCTTCTCTGCTTAAGAAAGTGATTTATTTCTATTGTTAGATATTGGAATTGAAATCATTATGCAATGTCATCATTGAGAATTCATAGAGTTTGTTTATCTTTTTTTCTTAGACTTTGCTTTTTTTGTGCTATCATGTCTCTCTCTTACTCTGCGTTTGTCCGTCTCACTTATCAGTGTGAATGTTGATGTGTTTTCTTCAGTGTTTGTGGTTTGTAAGTTATACCTATATGACGACACCAGAAGTTGAAAAGTTGTTCTCCTGGATATTTACTCTTCACTTGAGCTTTACATTTATCTGTATACGTATTCGAATCAAATTTTATAGGTATTGTTTATGATTGTATCTATTCTGTACACATCTATCCAATACAGCAAAATTGTTGTGGCCCAGATCTGGCCCACATCAGGAGACGTTCATCCAGCCCACATACCACACCTGGATGGTCCGCTCCTGTTTGCCAGATGTCAGCCAAGAGCAAAGCGAATAAACCAGAAGTGGCCCAAATCTGGGCCATGGATCAATCTGTTCAGGTGGGCTGGGTCTGACCCTGAGTTGAGTTTCTTCCTTTTACCACGCATTAAATGTTTTTTGGGGAGTTTTTCCTAATCAGAATGGTGGGTTTGATGTACTGACAACCAAACTTTTGGAAAAAGGAAAAAATCTCTGATACTGGCTGTACAAATAAAGCTGGCCTGCTTTATTGGTAATTTTTCTCAATTACCTGCCTAAACGTATTATTATCATTAAAGCTAAATACATCAAATATAATCTGAATCTCATTGCAAAGCAAATAAATAGTTTACATGCTGAAGACACATTGCATATAGTTCAATTAAACCTTTAACGTAACAAATAATGAAAAACAGTTTTCTTTATACTTATCTATTTATTTGTTTGTTTGTCTTAACGGAGCTCAAGAATGGATCACTGTTTGGTGTTGGTCACAAAATTAAAACACATTTCGGCGCACTGGTATACAAAACATACTGTGAGTAAATTCCATTTTAAAACCTGTGTTTTGACTGAAAATGTGATGATCGACAAATTGACCATGTGAACACTGGACAACCAATGTGCACCCATGTAAACTGTTTAAAAAAAAGAAGAAAGCTCAGACATTAACTTTACGTCATCAAATATTTTATTATATAAACTCTTCGACAAACCAATGTGACGTCTGTACAAATAAACCATAACTTTCTATCTCAATGCCAGATCTTTTAAAACGTGCTTCTTTTAACGGCAAATACTACTCATACACTCCTAAAATTACACATATTTACATGACATCAAAACTTAAATTTCAACATTTAAAAAAAAATTCACAGTATTATTCATTTTTAAAATGTTATCAATAGTCATACTCTGCTGTGAATTATCAGTTTGCCTTAAATCCTAAAAATATCATTCACACATAATAAAAGCTCATCAAACACAAAAAGTATACTGTGACAAAATGCTAAATCACACAAGCAACAATATGAGTAAGCAATATGACAATATATTCTTTTGTTTCAAGTTTAACTTTGGATATAATGATCACTTAATCTTAGAATGGTTAGGGCTGAGAATTTTTATTTTGTGAATTAAAATCATTCACATTACCAGCCATTATAATTATATGTGAAAAATGAATTTGATTAATTTATATTTCATTTTAAAAGATGGATTACTTCCAAAGAAAAGTCAGCCTCTCAGTGGGACCATCATTATGGCTTTGCAGCTCAAAAAAAGCTTCACGAAAATGTACTACCACTTAAAATGTCAATGATATGTATTGCTGTGAATGTTTTGTGTAAATGAGAAACTTTCTTTGCGCACAACCCTAATATTCCTGACAGTAGTTGTTATTTTATGTAGTGCAATAAAATTGCACAATGTTGAAAACAAACTGGTAAATTATTATTTGAGCTGTTAAAACTTTAGATAAAATAGATGCAGCTTGTGGTCAGTTGTAAAGACTTCATTACGTCGAATGAATTTCAAAGTAACAGCAGCTCACTTTTAAAGTGTTAACAGATAACAAACCAAACATAAACACAGATTTTTCCAAAATAAATTTAGATAAAATTAGTTTTACACAACTTAAAATAAATAAAGAAAAAAAGTGTCAGCACTCTCTGTGTCACTTTTTTCCATTTTTTATCACTGACACACTATGACAAACATCAACACACTGTTTTTACCCACGTGACTACAGGCTGGTTGCCCAAAGATAATTGTACATTTTCTTCACTTGTCAGCGAGTCTTAGCTCTGCTCTAAGACAACAATGACATTGGTTAAACAAAAATGAAAACGGACTAATTTAAGCCAAAAGACAGAAACAGTTGTGTTTCAGTGTTAACAGTAAAGTACACCTTCTACATACTGACAAAGTGTGGACATTTCGTAAACAATGTTAAGCAAGCAATGAAAACAGAAATTGTATTTTGAGAGCTTATGTGTGGAAATATTTCCTGTTCAATTTAGGCTGTTGCTTCACTCATTATCTGTATTTCTCAGAAAAGAAGTTTGGAGAGGTTGCTTGGTCAGCCATTTTCAAAAACCTAATTTTAGTACACTAAGAAAACAACCTGCTTAAATTAGAATTAACGACACACAACTACAGGACAAGGACAGTTTGTTTTTCTTTGTGCAACCAGCCTCAAAACCTTCAACTTCTAAAACACCTTCAGCAGCGCAGTAGTTTCAATGCAACCGGCTGTGTTTTGGATTACGCACTTATACTCGCCAGCATCACTCTGGGTCACGTTTGTAATGAGCAGATTAAAATGGCCTGCAGTTTTCTCCTGGATTATACACCTGGTGTCCGTGACTCGGTCTCCATCTTTGTACCATTCGGCTATGGGATTTGGTTTACCACTAACCAGACACTGGAGGATAACTGGTGTCCCCACTGCTGCTGTAACATTAGTCAATGGGATGACACATTTAGGGGGTGACTCTGTCACCTGGAATTGGAAGCTACACGTGTCAGAGGACTTTCCTTTGAATTCTATCTTGTCATCTTTTGCTGGTTCGGCAAATACATCAAAGTTAATGCTCACGTATTTGTCTCCTTGTTCGCTCATTTCGTTGTCAGTGTTGGCAACCAGCCTGACTGCTCGCTGAGACTCATCTGCCTCTTGCTCAAACTCAAACTCAAGCTCAATTTCTGACACCTGCTCACCGTCGAAAGATGTGTTACCAACCATCAAGTCGAATTTCTGCGGCTGGACTTTGGCGCTTCCGAGAGACACAGCGGTCAACTCCCTGCCTCTGGTCTTTCCTGAGAAAGCTTTGGCATTTAACACTACTAAGGTGGCCCTACACAGAGTCTCCCCAACAACGTTTATAGCCCTGCAGGCATAAACGCCACTATCCTGGGTTGTGACTTTACAGATCTTCAGAAAGTGGTTGTCTCCATCAGATGAGTGCAAGAATTTTTTGTTATTGTGGGGAATCTTTTTGTCACCTTTGAACCAAGACACAATGGGAGATGGAATTCCCATGAGTGAGCACTCAAACATGACTGTGGTGCCCTCTGGGGTTTCCATGTCACAGATGGGATTGATGAACCTTGGAGGCATCTCAGTGACCTCAAAAGCTATTTTCAAGTCATCATGCTCCTGGGTGACAAAGTCAACAGTGCCTTCCTCATAAATACTTGGTAATACATCCAAAGATATGATCATGCTCTTGTTGTCCGCTGTGTACTCGGGAATTGTGATGATCTTAACCTGTTTCTCAAATTCTTTCACCTCATTTTCATCCAATTCTACTTCGAGCAGAATCTCCTGAGGGGAAGGAGAGCGAGATGAGTCATCTTCCTCCACATCAAACTCCATCACATGCTGACAGGTGACAGCAGGTGGGGCAGGCATGAACCTCACTTCCTGTGACACAACAACAACTAAAGCAACACTTCTGGCTTCCCCAACGTAATTGACAGCCTCGCAGATATACTCTCCCTGATCGGCTTTAGTGACATTGTGAATTGTTAGTGAGATGCTATCACCATCTCTTTCCATTTTAACTCTGTCATCTGCCACTAGTTGGGTTTTGTTGCAGAACCACTTCACCTCAGGGGAAGGTAGCCCAAATACCTCGGCAAAAAATGTGAGAGAGTCATTTTCAAACACTCTTTTCTTTATAAGAGGTTTAAGGAAGGCGGGAGGGATTCCTTGCACTTTCTCCTGAAGGGTTGCCAGGGATAACGACCCTCTTCCTTTGGTCAGGAAACGGTTCTCATCCACGTTAATTCCAGGAGGTGTTGTTTCAATGCCCTCATCTGCAGGAGATGTCAGGAAATGAACTGGTGAGAAGAACATCTCACTAGAGTCTCCTGTTGAGGGTCTTTTAAGTTCTAAGGGGGAGAAGGGATATTCCTGGGGGGTCATAAACCCACCAGGCGTACCTGAACTGGGAGTATGGAAGGACATGGGAGACTTGGGATCACTGAAGGACTCTGCAATTGGCTGTGAGATCTCAGTAGATGAGCCTGGAGTGTAGAACCTCTCAGCTACCTCGGCAATCTCTTCACTCACAGTGCTGCCGATCTCAATGGACATCTCAGATTCAGGAGACAGTGGCCTTCCCCAATCTGTTGGAGGGTTGTAGTAGTCGTACACAGCACCAAAAGTGACCTCTTCTTCCTCCAAGGAGCTGGCTGTTGCAGCTGCCTTGACCAAACTACCTCTTTCGCGAACAGATGCTACCTGGCTCTGAGATTCCTCACCCGCAGCATCCTCAGGCAGGCCAAGTTGTTTAACACTGCTTTCCATTTTAGGCTTGACAATAAGTGGTTTTGGTTTTGGCTGCACAGGCACATCTTTTCTCTCATCTTCAGCCTTGATTTGTGAATGAGCCTCAACTACATGACCAACCATTTCCTCTGCTACTTCTGTCACATCGGCATGGGAGTCAGGCAAACTTAAGAAGACACCACTGTCCAATGAGGGCTCTGGGATGGAAATCAACCCCTCACATGGGAGTTCAGCCTCCTCCATAAAAACTTTACCCTCACTAATTCCTTCAAACTCTTGTTTCATTTGTTCTTTCATTTCTGTAAACACCTCATCAGCAGCACCCCCCTCAGCATAAATTGGGGCCTCCATACTGACAACTTCAGCCTCACTGTCAAAAGTGGAAGACCCTTCAGCTGCACTTTGTCTCTTAGGTTTGAGAGGATCAGAAATTCTTTTAGGCTTAACAGCCTCTTCAGCTGTTCTAACATAGCGTTTTGCTCCAGAGACTTTTTCGCACTGGAAGGGAATGAAGCTGCTGGTTCTGTCAAATGTATGCACTGTCTCATCCCCAACTATATCCAATTCACCTGCCTCCATTTGCTTGGGAAAAGAAGCAGGTTTCTGTGGTTTAGGCCTGACTAGCTCTGGAGACTCCTGTACTTCCTCTACAAACTGTTTCAGTGCACCATAACTTTCTGCTAAATCTGCTCCCTCTTCAACATCACCAGATACCAAACCAATGTCTTGGCCTTCCTCAGCAGCAACAGTTTTAGAGGAAACTGACTTTCCTGAAGCAGGAATAGTTCTGATGTAATCTGCTCCTGCTCCAGCTTTTGGAGAACCTGGATTTATTGTCATAGCAGTGGGACGTACATCACCACCTTCTGCCTGCATGGTGCCCACTGCTTGTTCCAGTTGGTCAAAAGAAACAGCCACAGCAGGTATAAACTCCTCAGGGAAAAACATTTCCCTTCTCTGCTCTTCGGCAGAGGGAGGTATTGCAACTGGAGAGTCAGACTCAAAAGCTTGTTTAATCTGAGAAACTTTTATGACAGCGGCAGAGGCCGACAGACCACAACCAGATATAGTTGGGGGCTCTCTAGAGATACCAGGTCTGGCTCTTGGGGCTTTTGCAGCCACCTCTGGTGGAGCTTGTAAGGGGTTGTTGACATCTTCAGTTAAGCTAACAGGAGACTTCCTCACTCTCCCAGTTGAAGTAAAACCACCAACCTCAACTGCACTACCACCACCTGCAGCTTCAAATGACACAGCAGAGATGCTTGCGACTTCTCCCAGCTTATTTCTAGCAACACATTTGTACACTCCTACGTCAGTGAACATAAAACTGTTTATATAAAGCCTATACACTTTATTGTCTTCCTCAACTCTGTATTTTCCGGCTGTGATTTCTAGGCAAACATTGTCATAATACCATGAGACTTCTGGAGCAGGCTCACCTGTGATTTCACATTCTAATACAGCAGTGTTGCCTTCAGAGCAAGTGACATTCTCCAATTCTCTGACCATGATAGGAGCTTCACCCACCACATCAAAGGAGAAAGTAAATTTGTGTTTGACAGTCTGAGAGGCCCCGTCATCACTTGGTACATCAAAAGTTTTCTCTGTAAATGCCTGAGGTTTGTCTTCAGTGCTTTCCTCTGACATCCCAGGGACAGGGGTGGCAGCAGTAATTCTGATTTCTACGAGTGAAGAGCTAAAAGATTCGTCCGAGCAGCCGCGTCTTTGGATCACTGCCTGAGGCACCTTAAGTGTTTCCTTTCCTGTATCCATGTAGGTCTTAAGTTCAGCGTCTATCATGCCATTCCCCTCCTTTTCCTCACCTTTCTGTAGCGCCTCTGAAACTATCACCTCTTGTCGGGCCGCTGATGTTTTTACAACCTTTTTGTCAGAGATCTCCAGAGTGCCACTGCAGATTGATTTGCCATATTTATTTGTTATGACACAGTCATATGTCCCCTCATGGTCTGTTGTTGGATAGTAGACAGTGAGCTGTGATTTGTTAGATTTGCTCACAATATCGTAGTCAGGGTTGTGGGCTAATGGGTGGCCATCTTTGAGCCAAGTGACTGTGGGCAGCGGATCACCATTGAATTGGCAAGTGAACTCCGTCATCTCACCAACTTTTACTTTGACTGACGATATTTCTTTCACAAATACTGGACGGGAGCCTCCGGCACTTGAATCTCCACTTCTTTCCTCTCTCCTTATACTTGCAAAATCCTTCTCTTGTCTCCATTCGCTGCTCTCTCTGGTAGTTCCTATGTCCTCTCCAATTCCTCTCTCCTCTTTAACCTCTGACTGAAAGCGTTGGCTGCTGGATTTATCAACATTCACAGCATACTTTTCTTTGCTCTGCCTGCTCCCTGCCTCTGTTTCTAGATCCTCCTGTGGACTGAGACATGGGGAGGATCTCCTGGCGGAGGTCAACTCTCTGGAAGGTTTATGGAGACACTCACCCTGGGCAGTAGATTTTAAATCGTAAGAACTTTCAATGGGCACACCTGCATGGTGCGGTAAGCCAGCACGTGTAGGAGAATGCCTCCTCAGAGAAGATGACTCACAAGGAGGCGATGGATCGTACCCAGTAACATGTTGAAGAGTTGAAGGTTTTCTTGTTGGAAAGACTTCACCAGCAAGAGTTGCATGTGGAGGTGGAAGTTCATGAGGTGCGTCCCCACGACGGGGTACACTATCGAATGGTGGAACATGAGACTCAAATGGCAACCCAGAGGCAGATTGTTTACCTTGATGGTCCAAAGCCCACTCAGATTCCAGTTCAACCACTTCCTCTTGTTCGACAACATCTTCTTGCCATTTCCGGATGCGCTGAGCCATTGCTTCCTCCTCACTAACAAAGTACTCACTGTCCCTCTGTAACCTAGTCTCACGACCCTCTGTTGGCAGATCAGGTGGCCACTGCAGGCTATCACCTTGCCGATCTTGGAAACCAGTAGGAACTGACTCGCTCAAAAGGAACTTCTCTTTTGCTGTTTTTCCTGGGGCTGGCTTCCTGCTGCGAACCACTTCAGGTTGTGGAGTTGAGTCTGAAGCAGAGGCCTCAGTAACATTTCTTCCAGCCTCAGTGGTCCTCTCTGCTTGGGCCGCTGAGTAACCCTCCCAGTTGGACTCAGGCTTCACATCTTGTTCCATCAGAACATCTTGTTGCCATTTCATTATCCGCTGAGTCAAGGCCTCCTCTTCACTGACAAGCTTCTCACTCTCATTCTTCAATTCAGAGAGATTCTCCCTTGACAGCTGGAGCTCACGCTCTTCTCTGGTCTTCTCAAACAACATCTTCTCTGCTCTGGCTTTTGTTTTAGGCGATTCCTCAGCCTGTAATTCTGCTGCTCTAGCTTTTATTCTTGGAGACTTTTGTGCCAGCGTGACTGATGATTCATTTTCCAATTCTCCAGGTCTGGCTTTCGTTTTGGCTTTAAGCAAGGGAGCAGAGCTTTCCTGCTCTACCCTTCCTTTAATTTCATGTGATTTAGTTGTTGACATGGCAGCATGGTCAAGAGCTTTCTCCAACACCTCCTGCTGTGTGTAAATGTGTCCCTCAGGCTCCATGTACTGTGTATCTGCCTGCATAGACAGATCAGTTTCAGTTCCAGGTGTTTCCTCTTCTGACATGCGCATGCCTTGCTGCCATTTCCTGATACGCAGGGCCAGGAGTTTTTCCTCACACTGCATCCTTTCAGCATCCAGGCTCTTTTCATAGTGAGCCCTCAAGGACTCGCCTGCACACTCCTCTTCATATGGCTCAACTGGTTGTGTTGCTATGCGATCTGGTGTTTCAGCTTCACCGAGGAACCTCTCTTTGAAAGTTTCGACTGGCCTTGACCTTGGAGACTCTCTGAGTCTGGACTCTGCCCTGGCTTTTGCTCTAGGCGACCAATGTACTTCCACTTCTTCTGCTCTGGCTTTTAATCTGGGGGATTTTTGTGCCGGCATCAGTGATGCATCACGTTCCACATCCTCTAATCTGGTTTCCATTGTAACAGACATTTCTACTTCTTCTCTTCTGGCTTTTACTTTTGGTGATTTGGTTGTCGACACAGTTGCAGCTTCAGGATCTGACATCTTTGCTTTCATTCTTGGTGATTTATGGAAAGAGGAGGGCAATGCCTCAGTTTCTACAGTTACTCTTTTCTCCACCAAGTCCTGCTGGGTGTAAATATTCCCAGCAGGATCCATGTACTGTGTCCCTGCTGGCATAGGCAGATCAGCTTCAGGGTGAAATGTCTCCTCTTCTGACATCCTACTGCCTTGCTGCCATTTCCTGATCCGCAGGGCCAGGAGTTTTTCCTCACACTCCATTCGATCAGCCTCCAGGCTCTTTTCATACTGAGCCCTCAAAGACTCCTCTGCACACTCCCCTTCATATGGCTCACTTGTTTTTGTTCTTGCTATGTCTTCTTGTGTGAGCATTTCACTATGGTACTTTTCCCTGATTGATGTCACTGGTTTGTCCCCTTGATCAGGCACAAGTCTCACAGATTTCCTGCTCTCAGTGTACGCTGTTGTTTCGGGGTATGCTAATTTTTCCACCGTTTGGTCATCAACTGCACCATGATGCTCACTTTCCAACTGCTTAAATCCAACATCTGTCCGAGATTCAACAAAGCTCTCAACTTTTCTATCCACTAGTGTATCAACCAACTCACCTCTCATGATCTGAATGGCCCTGCTTCTGGACTGAGGCTCAAATGAATGCCTCACACGATGCTGAGAGGGCACACTGCTTGAAGTTTTACCATGAATCTCCTTATGACTCTCCCCCAAATCGAAGGGTCTATTGAAATGCTGGACATCAGGCAGAGAGGCAGGCTTGACCCTGAGCCTCTCCACATAATCTGCGTAGCTTGACTCACTGGCAACTGATTCTGCTTCAAACTCAGAAGAGGACATGGTAGAGATAGAAAGCCTCTTCTTCTGTTTGACAGCTTTTTGAAGCGTGGTAAGTTTTGTTCTCACCTCATTGTGAAGGCTCTCAGTGTCACTGAACCTCTCACTGTATCTGTCACTGCACCTGTCACTAAATTTGTCACTGAACCTGGCACCGGTGCGCCTGTCACAGTAGATATCACTGAATCTGTCATTAAAGCGCTCAGACCTGTCAAACATAGGGGGAGGGGATGGGGCGCGCTCAGAGGCAGTCTCCAAACATTTGGAATCTTTCTCTGATGGTTTTTCTTTTGCATGAGAACCTGACCTAAAGTACACGCTACGCACCAGGGAGCTCGTTGATCGAGATCTTCCTTTATGGACTTTGGACATCTTGTCAAACGGAGACCCGACACACCTGAGGTCAACCCTAATCTTTCTCTCTTTCCTCTCCTCTGCCATGGTGTCCATGCTTTCATGGGCTTTGGCAGAGCGTTTAACAAAGCCCAGGTAGTTAGCAGACTGCTCTTCCCTCAGCGAAACCAGAAGTGATGCTGTGGACTCAGCAGAGCCCTCTGTGTTTAAAGCCATAACCTTATAACTGCCCGAGTCCTTCTCTTTGACAGTATCAATAACCAGACTGGTAATGTGCATGTGCATTTTGCTGTCAGTACAGATCCTACGTCTACGCTCTTTAGGAATAGATTTGTTATTATGAAACCAAAGAATAGTTGGTGGAGGGAAGGCAACCAGTTTACACTTAAACTCCACTGGTTCCCCCTCCAGGACTGATTGAAACTTGAGTTTCTTGGTGAAAGACGGCTTTATGTTCTCCGTCCATGAGGTGATGGAGGACGTTCTGCTGGAGCAGCGGTTGGCCGACACCAGGCCATGATCCAGGAAGTCCTCAGTGTCTGAGAAGGCTCCCCTCAGCTGTTGAGTAGTAGTGATTTCTGCGATGCTGTGCGGTGTTCCTTCTTTGCCTTCTTCATAAAACAGCTCTGAAAATAGAAACAGAGAACTGTGAGAACAACTCAGCCCCCAGGGGTAAAAATAGAGAAAAGGATTTGAATGAATCATTAATGGAAATATTAAATGCATGCTGGGAGTCACAATGCCATAAGAAATAATTTCACTCACCATATTTGTTCGAATAAACGCAAGACTTGATTCTTTTTATTAGAAACCTGCAGGAGGTTTTGATCCTTCGTCTGTGGAAATTTCTTCAAAACATAAATTATTTTATTATTATTAAAAAAAAAGCATAATTCCAAGATGGGCTGCTAACATTCGCTTGTCTTGCTTTTTGATAGTTGCTTTGGCTTTATGCTGGAATATTCCTTACCTGACTTGCAGACAGGAGAATAAACGCCCTTTCTAATCCTTAAACTTGGAAGGATACATGATGCACAAGTATCTCTGAGAAGCAAAGCTCTCCAAAACATATTTCAGATTCCAAACTAAACAAATGAAGCTGTAAAATTGGGTGAGAAGGCGTTTATTCGAACTAATATAGTTTACTGGTGTTATTAAGAAGGCAAACCACAGGAATGACATCCCACTATCTGCAAGCCAGGCTTAGAAATATTTTGCAGGAGGAAGGTATCAGTTCCAGATGCAGTAAACCTCCATATCTTTTAAAGGGCACTTCAAGTCCGGAAGCTTTAAAAGATACATATCCTGCGCCTTTTCTGGGAAAAGATCAGAGGAACCTTCATGCCAAAACGAAACGACTTTTGGATGCAAATCGCAAGTGTCAAAAACTGGTACAAGCAAGTTCTACCAGCGCTCGCCTGGGGAAAACCATGGATTATCATCGGAGTAAGAGCAGGTAGAATAATACAGAAAATAGGAATTTCATCAAGACACATTGAGACGACATGCAACTGTGGAAATTCAAAGATCACTTCAAGGGACAGTTCAACATAATGGCATATTTAAAAACACTTAAAGCAGTCTGTGAATGCAGGCCAACTATAATCCATAATACATGCACCCACACATCTGTTTTTATTCTCCACTTTCTCAACAGTTTCTTCTCTCAAAACCATCTTCAATGAGCCAAAGCTTGGATCAAAGTTACCTGCTGACAGACTACTTTCGAAGTGGAAAATCAATCAGGTAAAACAGAAGTCTGGGTTAAACTGTCCCTTTTCTGCTAAGCCTGCAATTCATATGTGACAATAATTTGGTGATTTTGATATGTGATGGATCAGAAATCTGATGTGACCTTACCTTTGACTTCTTGCTCAATCTTGGCTTCAATCTGCTCTCTCACATGAGTCACTGTGATGGAAAGAAACAACAAGAATTTAGATTTCATCAGGACACTGTGAGCACACTGATCCCACGCCGGATGGATCCAGTGATCACCTTCAAACCTTGATTAAAATGACAACATTCAAATCCAAAAGGCAAATAGACTTGAGACGTTTGTGTCTCACTGGTGAGAAATTAAACAATGCAAACCTTGTAAGAACAATAACATGACATAACACAAAGAAGCAGGATGAATAAAAGAAGGGTTTGAGTTTCCTGCAGGATGGAGGTACAACAGAGAGGGTATACATGTGAGTTTCATGCATTTCCAGAGTTTTCTATGTAAGAGGGGAAGAAGGAGGTGAGGACGGAGAGGATGAAGGGTGAAGAGCATGGAGAGAGGAGTTTGTTCCTGTGGGGCAGGTTGAGGAAGGTGGAGCAGAAGGGAGAGGTGACGATCCCAGGGTTCAAACAAACTGGTGCATTCATGAACAAAGTGGTTCGTCTTTGCGGAACTGTGAGGTTAGTCAACTCCAGAGGAGGGCAGAGGGATGTCCCGATCATGTTTTGTTTCATCACTTTATGTTATTTTAAGTTTTGCAGAAATGATGTTTGTTTGTTTGTTTGCCTCCACGTACAAGCCAAGTTGCTGCTCCTGAGCTATGATGTCAATAATGGCCAAAACATCATTTGCAGAACAGTGTCGCAGCTGACCTTTGATCTTCTGGATATAAAATAAACTTGTATGTATTTGTTTACTATTTCTAAAATATCTACAATTATCATGTAGGTTATTATTGTTCTGTGTGTACAAAAATATGAGCTACCAACAATTGTTTCCATTGTCAATTAATATGCCTTTTAATTTCACAATTAATAGATCAATGTTTTAGTCTATAAAATGAAGAAATTAAGAAATAATTCAAAGAGACAAATGACAAAGAAAAGCAGCAAATTCTCACATTTACACATTAACATTTGGGCTTGAAATATTACTGAAAAGATTGATTTAAACATTCGGAAAATGTCAAGCGTCTGACCGATTATTATTAAATTGACAAGGTTGTTCTTAATTATATTTATTAGTTTATTCTATTATATGTATTTCTACTATATTTTTCTGTTTTAATTATTTAATACAACAAAAAATGTATTATTCACAATACAGTTTCTTGAAGATTTGCTCTTTTTTCTTACTCGTCAAGTGTAACATGTTAGTAAAAGGAACCCAAGACTTTGTGCAGTTTGACTTAAAAGTACAAGACTGTAAATCATGTAAATCGGTTACATGATTGTCATAAAGTTGTTTTTCATTATGTTTTAATCACATTTCTGTTTGATTCTGACATGTTTGGTGTCATCTGTCTTAAGTTGCTAGTCTGTAACAATTATCTATAGCTGCCTATCTTGGCCAAAAGATTTTATTCTTCGTGAAGATTTCCTGGTTCAAAGAAGGTGTAGCACACTTTAATTAAAACTGTGCAAATTGGTTCGGGACATCCTCTCAAGAGTTTTGCCGGGAGACAAGAAAGAGGTATTCGAGGAGGGTGAATTAATCTTGCAGGAAGAGTGTGGTTTCAGAGGGAACCTGCTGCAGCCAAAGGATCCAGAAGTTACCTTCTTCTTCTTTGGTTATGGTCAGGGTGGCGGAGCAAGCGGCCTCTCCGGCGTTATTGGCTGCCCTGCAGGTGTACTGGCCCGCGTGTTCCGAGAAAGCATCGACTATGATGAGCATGGCACAGTTCGTCATCTCATCGAAATGAAACACCACGTTCTTGGTGGGCACGACTGGCTGCCGGTTGTGGAACCAGCTTATCTCGGGCTTCGGCAGGCCGGACACACATGCATGAAAGCGGGCCACCTCCCCGTGTGGCACCGTGCAGCTTGTGAGTGGCTGGATGAAAACTGGCTTTTGGCCGATGGAAGGTTTCTTTACACTGGTGAGGCTGGTGGAGATATGCCACTGAGACTCAGCAGGACTGTCCGCTGTTTGTTTTTGCCCTGAAAGGAAGCACGTTCATTGACTTTGAATGCTTTATTTGATTGACATTCAGCCCAGTCAGCACAATTTTGGTGATTTTCAGCTTGACTCCATTCTGTGTAGTGGAAACACATTTTTTCCTATTAAATCTGACACATAAACGGTGTCCTCACTAGAAGACCGAAACCGAAAAGTGAGACAAACTCACATCTAACATCAAAAGACATCAGAAAACAATAATGAACAAGAACAGGAAAGAGCCTCATTTTAACTCATACAACAAAGATTTAGTGTAACTTCAAAAACATGATGATTAAACCTCAAGCACGCTGCCATGTGGTCAAACTCAACATCCTCTCAGATTGGACAAACCTAAAACTTAATTATTCTTCAGTAAATTAACATGAAAAAAAAAGATGATCGCTGCGACAGCTCGAGACTCCATTGTTGATGAAGACAAGATGACAGTGCTATTTATTTTTACTTACCATCCAGTGTGAGAGTGGCGGAGCAGGACACCCTGCCAGCGTTGTTGGTGGCCACGCAGGTGTACTCGCCCTCGTCCTCGGGGTAAACTCTGGAGATCTCCAGCTGACAGCTGTCGTCAAACTGAGACATCCTGAAGAAGTCTGACTGCTTGATCTCTTTCTCCTTGTGGAACCAGCTGATCTTCACATCTGGACAGAAGACAGAAGACAAAGTGATTGTGATGGTAGGCTGGATTTTATGATGAAGATGTACTGAAGTCCTCCATGTTATGGTTAAAACATAATTTTTCACTAAAATCATTTCATTCTGATCGAATTGATGCAATCAGTTGACTAAACTGTGTAAATCAAAGTGAACAGGAGCAGGAAAGTTGTGTGTGGACAGTTAACAAGGAGCTGAGACATTTCAACTCCGGTTCAAAGCCAGTTCATCACTAATCTTTAAGTAAGATCTAGTTTTCTTACCGTCTCCGCGGACTCTGCACTGGAAGCGAGCAGATTCTCCCTCGCGGGCTGAAGTGCTGGTAATGGGTGAGATGACGACTGGAGGAGCGACGGTAGCAGCAGAGTCTGGAGAAACCACTTCTGACACTGCAACACGAAATGTCAACATTTGAAATGTCTCCCCTGTCCGTATTTTTCTGCCTTCCACGGATAGAACACCTTCTCTTACCTTCCACGTTGAGTGAAGCAGTGCTTGTGGCGGTTCCACAGTCATTCTTGGCCTCGCAGTTGTAGACGGCAGCATCCTCGGGGAATACTTCGATCAGCAGCAGCGAGTGCTCGTTGCCGTCGTGGAGGAACTTGCATTTGAAGCCCGGAGACAGAGCCTGGGAGTTCTTGTACCAGAAGACCTGAGGCTGAGGAACGCCACTCACCTGCACTGAGAAGCGAGCGGGTTTACCAGCCTCCACTGACTGGGGCTCCATGTGGCGAATGATCTGAGGCGGCTCCGGGACTGAAAAGAGTGAAGAATTAAAGCCTTAATATAATCCCTGTGGAAAATCTATTTTCATGTGATTATTTCCATCAGTCAATCTGCGTTAATAATCTTCCTGCTGGACTCACTGTTGACTCGGAGGTGCATGGTGCTCCTGTTTTTGCCGGCAATGAAGGTGTACTCCCCGGCGTCACTCCTGTAGGTCTCAGAGATGGTGAGGCGGTGCAGCTTCCTGATGGTCACGTAGTTGAACCTCTCCTCCACCGAGAACTGGATCTCCACGCCGTTTCTCAACCAGCGACCCTCCACGTCATCCTCGTTCACCTCAAACTCAAAGGTGGCTCTGTGTTTCTCCAGAACCTACAAGAGAGGATGGCAGGATTTAGATTTAGAAACAGCGAATCAACTCTAAATCCTGCTTATTGATCTTTTTGGCTAAAAATGAATGTCTGTCTCACCGTGATTTCCCGCTCGGCAGGTTCAGAGATCCTGATGTCTCGACCCTCCACAATCAGCTGGGCCTTGGAGACGCTGGATCCTGCCACCACAGAATACTGTCCAGCATCAGACATACGAACTGTCTGGATCATCAGACGGTGAACGTACTTCTCTGCTGTGACAGTGTACCTATGAACACGAAACCAGAAATGACCCTCAGTTCTTATGTCTTTATCTTTTTAAAATGCTGCTGCTTAGTTAGTTCATTGAAGATGAAGTAATACCTCTCCTCAGACATGTCCAGCTCCTGACCGTCCTTCATCCACATCACCTGAATGTTTGGCTCAGAAACCTCACATTCAAAAATCGCCTTCTTCTTCTCTGTGATCTTTATGTCCTTGATTTTCTTGGTGAATTCAATCACACGAGCTGAAAGCAAAAGAAAAACAGTGCAGTAATCATTCAATCGAAGCATGTATGTATGTATGAATGACTTCAGCAGTGTGTCAAACAGGCTTCATCACAGGTTGAATTTCAGATAACAGATGTTTTGGGCTTCAATCGCTTGTAAATCAAACCTACCTTCGACGAACAGGTTTGCGGTGGTGGCTGCAGAGCCGGCCACAAACTGGTACTCTCCTCCATCTCCAAAGTGAACGTTTCGAATGGTGAGCGAGTGCGTGAGCTGCCGGCTGCGGACTTGACATCTTTCAGACGACTTGACCTCCACGCCATTCTTCAGCCATTTGTAGGTGATGCCCTCGTAGTTGACGGTGACCTCGAAGGTGATGGTGTCTCTCTCCTGAGCGTTCAGGTCCTTCAGCATGGAGGTGATCAGGACGGCTGGAGGTGACAGAGAACAGGTGAAGATGAAAAACTAAAATACTATAAACGCGCTTCTTTTCATTAACATTTCCAAAGAATTTCTTCAAAATTGTGGTTGATTGCTCTTGTGGTTAAATTAATAATGAATTAATTAATGATGGTTATTTATTTTGTATCATCATCGTTTTAGTGTAATTTGAGGTTTTCTTACGGTTAACAGTGAGTGTTGCAGACACTCGGTCGTTCCCGCAGATGAAGGTGTACTCGGCAGAATCATCCCTGCTGGTGTTCATGATCTTCAGCTGGTGGAGTTTTCCCTGAACCACGATCCTGAACTTCTCGCTCATCTCGATCTCCACTCCGTCTTTCAACCAGGTGGACGGCACATTGAAGTGGGAAACTTCACACTCAAACGAGGCCACCTGCGTCTCTGGAATTGCCACGCTCTTCATGGGTTTGGTGACTCGCAGAGCTGCAACAGAAAAACGTAAAAGAAGAATTAAAAATCTAAACATTACCAATTCAGTTCTATTTCCAGTAATATTTTCTTTTTCTTATTCACACTTCAGAAATTGTGACAGAACATTTTTTTAAATAAACGTTTGAAAATTCTGAACATCAAAAAATGAATTACAATTAC
>CAEMYA010000427.1:594180-646490 GCA_903131615.1 Diplodus sargus | reverse complement strand
GTTCTGCAGCTCCACACCGTTCTTGATCCATTGGGCTCCTTTGACACTGGAGTGGGTGAGCTCCAGTGAGAACACCGCCTCCTGGGTCTCTGTCACAGTCTGGTTCCTCAGAGTCTTCTTGATCTTTACCGCTGTAGATGAACAAACATACTGATTATTAATCAACTTTTAAAGGATCAAGAGAAGTGTGGCTGAAAACGTTTAGTTACGTCCTTCAGGTGGTATTAGAGGAAACGTTTATGCGTCTTCCAGAGAGCAGGAAAGTGAATCGTCTAGTATGGATTTAATTAGAATTCACTTTCCAAATAAAAGACACCTTCTCTCAGAGAGTGCTTTACACATTTTTCAGAGTTGTCCTGAGTTAAAACTTGTTCTGCTGATGACAACAATGTAAATATCAGGGTGTCGTAAATATTCACAGAAAACTGCCTGTAAATCTGACCAGTAACTGCCATATTGTAATCCTGCATAACATCTTAAAATACATCTTGTTTTTATAACAACATGGAAACTTAGTTTGTGTGTTGGGCAGCTTACCCTCAACCCTGAGGTTCGCAGTGGTTTTGGAGTTGGCCACCTGGTAGCTGTACTCTCCAACATCCTGGGGCCTGGTGATGACGATGATGAGGCGTCTGACGGCTCCCTTCACCTCGCTCACCACGTTCTCACTGAAGTCCACAGAATGACCTTCCTTCAGCCACTTGCCCTCAGCGTTGGCGTTGGCAACCTCACACTCGAGCTCAGCTGTCTGAGACTCCGCCACAGTCACGTCCTGCAGGGGCCGTGTGATGGCTCCACCTGGTGGCAGCACAAGGAAACACTGAGTGTTTAAACGTACTCATTTGACTCAACTCAACTATCTCTCATTGAGTTTAGACATACCGGAGACGGTGAGCTTGGCACTGGAAGTCTTTTCACCAGCGTGGAACATGTACTGGCCCTCCTCGTCCTTCATGGCGTCAATGACTGTCAAAGAGTGGTTCTTGCCCTTGGACTCCATCTTGTATTTGGGTCCAGATTTGAGCTGCTGGTTCCTGAATGTCCAGACGGGGTCAATGCCGGGGTGTGAAACTTCAACGTTAAAGGTGACATTCTGGGACTCTGAGCACACTTTGTCCTCCATGTGCTTCACGATGTGCACCTCTGTAAAAAAAACAACAACGTGGTTAGAACCATAACAGTAACTGGGATTTAAAAAACAGATCTTGGGAAAACAAAAATTCAAGTCTCACTTTCGATAGTCAGGCTGCAGCTGGTGTCGACCTTGCCGACCACCAGTTTGTAGTGTCCTTCATCAGAGGCAAAGGTCCTGGCGAAGACCAGACGCTGCTTGGCTCCCTTGGCCACCATCTGGATTCTGTCGCTTGCTGTCAGCAGTTTGTCGTTGTGGTACCATTTGACTGAGCTGATGTCCTGAGCTGAGATCTTCGCCTCCAAAACAGCTTTGGTGCCTTCAATGGAGGAGACGTCCTTCAGTGGCACCACAATGCCAATAGCTGTGAGGAAACACAATAAAATCGGTTCAGTGTGTTCTAGTGATTGTTAGAGGCGAGTATCATGTAAATCTGATACTAATACTTACTTTGAACACTTAGTTTGCCAGAGGTGGAGATGTCTTGGGCAGGAACCACAAAAGAGTAAGAAGCAGCATCTTCTGTGCTGACATTTTCCAGCAGCAGCTTGTGAACCTGCTTGTCGATGACGATGTGGACACGGTCTGAAGCAGAGATGGCCTGGCCGCTCTTCATCCAGGTTCCCTCAACGTTCTCCTGGGAGAACCTGACCTCCAGCTGAGCAATGTCACCCTCACACACAGTGAGGTCGGTCAGTGGCTGCATCAAGGTCACAGGGCGCACTGAAGGCGGAGAAATCACATCATTATGAGGAACTTGTGAATCAACATCAAACTTATTTGTGAAATCAGTGGCGACACCCAAATCTAATTATTACCAATTATTATCAGCAGAACTCAGAGAATGAATAAATTCACACTAGACGCCTCTTGAGAAAACCAGAGAATGCCACTAATAGAAAGCTCACGGCTACATGGGCGAACCAGTGGCTTCCCATCACTGTAAAGTTACTTACGTTTCATCTTCAGTGAAGCACTGGTCCTCAGATCTCCACACACAAATGAATATTTCCCCTGGTCTTCTTTCCTGACATCCTTTACAGACAGGCTGTGTCTGCCACGGCGGGAGGACATGATGTATTTACCGCTGGGAGAAAGCTCCTTATCTCCAAAGAACCAGCTGCCCTCAGCATCCTCACGAGAAAGCTCAACCTCAAACTCTCCAGCGTAGGTCTCTGGAACCTCAATGCTCTCCATGTGTTTGATGAGCTCCAGAGCAGCACCTGGATACAGAATGATATCAGAGAACCGTTATCTACAAATCCATCCAAATAAACCAGTAGATGGACAGGTTCTGGGTGTTAAGATTACCTTCTACATGAAGCCTTGCGCTCGTGCTGATGCTCTCATCATCCACAACCACACAAGTGTATTCAGCATCGTCCTTCATTTCGATCACCAGCACAGACAGGAAGTGGACCTTTCTGTCAGAGTGCATCCTATATTTGTCTCCGGAGAAGATCTCCATGTTGTTCTTGAGCCATTTGACTTTGACGAAGGGTTCGTTGGTTTCACACTCAAAGGTCATCATGGTGTCCTTCTCATTGGCACTGGTGTCCTCAAGGTGTTGGGTAAAGTTAACTGTTGCCTTGGCTGCAATGAGAAAATACAAAGTGAGACTTGGACATAAATTAGGACATAAAAAGGAGCATATTACTGGAAATATTCTTTATAAAATGACT
This sequence comes from Diplodus sargus, assembly GCA_903131615.1. Lineage (NCBI taxonomy): Eukaryota > Metazoa > Chordata > Actinopteri > Spariformes > Sparidae > Diplodus > Diplodus sargus. The sequence continues at coordinate 643,676 of CAEMYA010000427.1, read as the reverse complement.
TTACCTTGCACAAGCAGGAAGGCGTGGCTAGAGGCTTCACCAGCCACATTCATGGCTTTGACCATGATGCTAGCAGAGTCCTCGACTGTGACGTCTCTGATCACCAGTTCACACACATGATCCTCAGGCCAATACCAGTAAATACGGTCAGACTTTTCCACTAGAACGCCGTTCTTGAACCACTGGCACTCAGGTTCTGGTCTGCCGATGACTCTGACATGGAAACGGACCTCATCCATCGGAGACACTGTCTTGCTTGTGATGCGTTCCAGGATCTTGGGTGCTTCCATGCTGGGGGAGAGCTGGACCCTCTCTGGTTTGATTGTGGGGATGGTGACATTGCCCTGTTCCTCCAACCTCTTCCTCTCAGCTTCCTCTTTCTCTTTCAAATGATGAAGGAGCTCCTCCTTAGTCTTCTTCAGCAGACCTTCATAAGACTCGTCCCTCTTGCGAGACTTGAATTCCACGGCAGAGATGGACTCGTAGAAACCTTCCTCTGTCCTACGCTTGAACTTGCTCTTCAGTTCATCTGTCTCCTCTGAGGTTTTCTCGTGAACAATTCTCTGTGCCTTACGCAGCTTAACAACTTCCCTTTCCTCCGAGCCCTCACGAGGTCGGTCAGCCTTCACAACATCAAATCCGACTCTGCCAGGCTCATGTGCGGCCTCTGCAGTCTTTGATTCTGGGGCACGACGCAGTACAGATCTAAAGTCCTCCTTCTGCTGGATCTCCAGCTTCACAGTGTGCTCAGTTGTGCCTAGAGGGTTGTCTGCAACCACCCTGACCTCTCCTGAGTCATAGGACTTGACGTCGACAATCTCAAGATAGTAAATACCATCATAACGAAGTCTGTATCTCTTGCTCTTGCGGATAAGTTGTCCGTTGAGGTACCAGTTAACCTTGGGTGCTGGGTAACCAGTCACTCTGCAACGGAATCGTGCAATTTCACCTTCTAGGACTCTGGCTGGTTCGGGAACTAGGACAATGTCAGGTTTGGTCTTCTCATACTCGTCGTCGGTGCTGACTCCTGCAGGTCCCCCCTCGTGAGCAATTCGCTCAATCTCTTCCATTCTGTGCGGTGCTCTCCTGCCTTCAGGAAGCTGCGATTCCTCAATGAGGCCTTTCTCATCCTTGACAATCAGGGTGGCTGAAGTCTGGTCGACTCCAAACTTGTTTGAGGCTCTGCAAGTGACAACGCCACTGTCTCTGGCGTAAGCGGCTTCATAGTCAAGACTGCAGTATCCAAATTCATTGACCATGCGCAACCTGTTTGCAGCAGCCAGAGGTTTGCCATCATGCAGCCACTCCACTACCATGGTGGGGTCACCGATAGGGGTCAGTCTGCACTCAAAATGAGCCGGACCGAAGCGCTTCATTCTGATAGATGTCAGCTTCTTCTTGAACTGTGGTTTCTGCTGCTTCTCTTTGTCGTAAAGGTCACCCTCCTCCCACTGCTCCTGACCATATCGCATGTGAAGGGGCTCCAGCTCAGGAGCTGCGATCTCTTTGGCTTTGTAGGTTCCTTTGGTGATGATGAGCTTCCTCTCAGCTTGAGGAGCGGCAAAGTCCACCTCCACATTGACTCTGCAGCGAGTGGTGTCTCTGCCAGCCTTGTTAATGGCTGTAGCAGTGTACCAGGCACTGTCTGAGCCAGCTGCTGAGGGAAGCTGGAATTTGGCCTCTCCTCTGGTTCCTTCAATCCTGAAATACGTAACCATTCAGATATATTGATCAGAACATTTTCATCAACTACTCTAAGTTTTACATATCTGAGTCAAAATATTAGAAAATCTTTCATAGTCAAAATTAAAAGATACATACTTGATTTGTGGGTGCTTTTGTGGGGTGATAATGTCACTGTTTTTGAGCCAGACGATGTCAGGCAGGGGGTTTCCAATGGCTTTGACAGCCAACTCAACCAGAGTTCCCTGTTTTACAGTGATGTTCTTCAGCTTCTCAACAAACTGAGGACGTGCAAGGCTTTCTCTAGCTGTGGGTGGTGAAACACAACAGAACAAAACAGCATTTAATAACAAGATCATTTGTGAAGCTGCAAGAGTTGCCTGGTGAACACAATGATATACAGTACATTTAACAGATCATCCCACCAAGTCTGACACAAGCTTACCATCAACAGTAAGATTCACAGAGACGGAGGTGCGTCCAGCTCTGTTCTGAGCAACAACAGTCCACTCTCCGGAGTCTTTTGGCATGGCTGGGACGATGATCAGGGACTGGATACCATCCTCTTTAATCACTATCTTGTGGGTGTAGTCGTTGACCACTTGTTGTCCTTAAAAAATGATTAAATAGTTTAACAACAGGCCAACACATCAGATAAAAGGTGCATCCCTTAGGATTTGTCTTGTTTGTCTTACCATTGTGGAACCAGTAAGTTTCCGGCATAGGTCTGCCGACAACCTTTAAGTCAAATCTGGCAGTTTGCCCCTCAGAGCACTTTATTGAGGAAGGCTTCATGACAAACACGGGTTTGTAGAGTCTTTCCAGCTGAGCCTCATCAGTATCATCAAGCCTGCGGGCAGGAGAGCGTCCAGGAGAACGGCTGGCGGAACGGCCAGGTGAGCGGCTCATGGAACGAGGAGATGTGGATCTGAAGGAGAAAGAGAGTAGTCAGTATCAAGGTGGTAAAGTAATTGAGGAGACTTACAGAAACTTCTCCATAATCAGTTAATATTTACAAATCAAGCAGTCATAAAGCAGCAACAGCATTGTAATTAATTCTTTTTCTGGCCACTTGGGAACTGCTTTTAGGCCTCGACCAACTTCTGTGGGAAATATCAGACTCCATAACTGCTAAAATGTCACTACATTCACTACATAACTAGCTAGTCGCTAATGTCTGGTTATTTTTTATTTTATTATCCGCTCTGACACAAAAGCAAAGCTGTGGGAGTGATAACCAAAACAGGAAAGTTAAAGCAGGTAAAATCAAAACAATGAGCTGGACTTTTGGTCTACGTTAGAGAACTGCTTTTGATCGAGCAAATGCCAATATTCCTGAAGTCTGAGAACAATAAACTGTACCTGATCCTCTGCATCGGTGGCTGTGGTGTGTATCTCTGAGGTGTCACAGTTCCGGATGGCTCGATGTAAAGCTTTCCAGAGCTGACAACATTCCCCTTCATGTTAGATGCAAAGGCCGTATACATGCCCTCATCCTCTGGCAGCACCACAGGCAGACGAAGACTGGCTCGTCCATCCTGCAGAACCTCCATCTGGTAACGGCCACCAGCTCTGATGCGCTGGCCGTCTTTGTACCAAGCAATCTGACAGAAGACAGAAGATAGCGTGACACACCAATTTAATGTTTAGCTGACTTAAGTATTGGTATCTTCCCTGATACAGAAAGAAACTTCTGGACTATCAAACTTTTTGGTAAGATTTTGAGGTCAGTACCTTTGGCAGTGGCGTTCCACTCATCTTGCAGTGGAAAGTGACGCCCATTCCATCCATAATCCTGTAGTTTTTGACCGGTGTTTCGAAGACCGGCTGCACCGCCTCGCTCTCTGCTACAGTCACCATCAGCTCTCCATCCTCTGTCACCAACTCTCTGTAAGTAATCCTCATGATACGGAGCTCAATCTCCTGGATGATCCTCTCTTCAAAGGCCGAAACAAGAAACTCCTGCAAGAAAAGTTAGTTATGTTTAACATTAAAGACCAGCTGGGGATTACTAACACTTCTGTATGATCTTAGTATCACAGAACTATGGAAGTACCGTTTCTGAGACAAAGCTCATGGGGGTTGTCACCCTCCTCTGTTCCATTTCATATTGACTCACGACCACAGAGGGCTCCTGAATCACTGTCGTCGTCACTTCAGTTTTATATGTCACGTCATGCTGCTTCATATAAGCTTCATATTCCTCTGTAAACACATATACAACATAGATACTGTGAGCAGCCGGACCAACAAAGTTTTCCTCAGTGCATTCAAATGATTTTCTAAACAAAAGTCAGATACGAAATGATAGAAATCCCTGGACAGAGAAACAAAAGGATGCTGATACCTTCCTCCAGCAGGCTGGCGGAGGCTGAGGCTTCTCCATGTGAATTCTTGATGAAGATGGCGTATTCTCCAGCATCATCAGCAAAGGTCATAGAGATCTCCAGTTTACATTCTCCAGTCTCCTTCTTGTAGGAAACTTTGTATCTGATGACAAAAACAAAAGCAATATTTGTGATCTGTACACACAGGGACATGCTCTTGGGAAATTGAGGAGACTGGAAGCAGCTTATGAAACGGTTTTGAAATTCATCCAATAACTAGATAAGAGAAACTCAGAGGTTTGTACCTGTATCCAGTAGTGAGTGGCACACCACTCTTCTTCCAGATGATGTGAGGTTTAGGGTTTCCTCCAATCTGGCATTCAAAGAAGACACTTCCTCCCTCCACCAGCTTCTGAGCGGTCGGTTTCTTGATGAAGAAGGGAGCAGCAGCCTCTCCTGTAGTCACCTCCATCACCATCTGTTCTTTTGTCTGGATGGAAACACTGAAAGGAACCAACAGCTCGATCAAAAACTGCAGCTGTGGAAACTGATTAGGACGATTGATTACCAATGAATCAGACTTTAACTCACGTTTTCTCTTGAGTCATTCCAATTTCAGTTACAGCTGTGGTTTCCTCTCTGCTCTCAATTTCTTCTGAAACTGCAAGAGAGTAAGTTGAATGTCAAAACAACGATATAAAAGTAAGTGGCCCAACTACGCCTAAAAGACGGGTAAACTAATTGTTTATCTTATCCGTTTCTCTTGATTCACATCTTTATTTTTGTCAGTAAGACTCAAAAAGCCTTTGTTTTTTAACCCATCACCGTTACCTTTGACAAGCAGGTAGCAGGAGGTGCTGACGGTTCCAGCCTCGCTGGTGGCGGTGCAGCTGAAGCGGCCGCTGTCCTCAGCGAACGCCTCGCGGATCACCATCCGTGCGAATCCGCTTTTGTAGGTGATCTGGAAGTCAATGGAGCTCTCGATCTGGTAGTCCTCTCTGAACCACATGATGACGGGAATGGGGTGGCCACTGATCTGACACTCCAGTGTCACTGACTCACCCTCGGTCACCGTCACGTTCTTCAGGCCCTAAACAGGAAATAAAAAATGACACTTCTAACTTCACTGTGAAGTAACTGCTTTGAAGCTGGATCCGCTGGATGTGTACATGTGTAAACTGCTCACTAGTTTTGAACGGATTAAGTTTGGGCTGCAGCTAAGAATGTTATTTTCTTGATAAACGGATTCATCGTTTGGTCTTTCAAATATCATATAATAGTAAAACATCACAATTTTAACGATAAACGTGTCCAATAGCTCAATGTGGTGCCTTCAGATTTCTTGTTTTGTCCAACCAATGCACAGCTACTCCACTTACAATAACATGAGTGCACGAGAAAAGAAACATTTCTGCTGATGTTTGTTCAAGTTTTTTAATGAGTCGTTTGGTGCCATAAAATGTGTTGAAAGGTCACTATTTACAGCTGAGTTTAACAATACAGCTGCTCCACTGCCTAACCGCTGCTGTTCAGTCTCTGACTCAGGTCACCAGCACAAGATGGCAGCGCTTATATTTGAGATATTTCAACTTCATTTTTGTGCACTTAGAAGAAGTGGAGGCGTATCATCCAACACACTTTAAATCCACACACATCTCATGTCTAATTCAGAGTGGACATGGACCTGACAAGTACTCACAGCAATAAGAGTTGGAGGAACAACCGGCTCCTGAGCTCTTGTGGGCACAGCAACCGCCTCCTGAGGAAAAATAACAACACAAGTCAAAACTCATCAAAGACAGAAAACAACAAGGTGTTTTCTCAGCGGTTTCTGTGAGGATGGAGGGGTGGAAGCCAGTTATAACAGATAAAAACCCTGCAGAGAAGACAGAGAGATGAAGCTCAACAGGTGAAGACAGGAAGAAGAAGAACAGGAGGAAGAGGATTCTTCATGAGGCAGATGAATGGTAGCGTGTGATTGGCTGAAGAGGGGGAGCGCAGGTGAGAGTCCACACAGGGTTAAATCAGGGAAAGTGAAGGGAGGACTACAGCGAAGAGTTCGAACCAACCTGAGGTTCCCAGTCCTCAAACTCCTCCTCACTCACTGCGTAAGCTCCGCCCGCCTGTAACTCAAACTGACTCTGATATCTGACGTCTCTGAACGGTGGGGGGAGGGGCTCGGGCGTCACTCGCACCTCCACCGCTGCTCTGCGGGACGGACTTGGAGACTTGACGGGCTTGATGATCTTTCTGGTAGTGTGGGGGGATCTTAACTCTTTGTGCAGAGTAGCGATAGCAGAGCCAGCGATGGACACCTGACCGAGCCAATGAGAACAGCGTTAAGAATCAAAAACAAACGTCCAGGTTCATCTGAGGATTAGTGACCGGAAACAACGGGGAGCGGAAGTCTTAGTGAAAGAAGGAGTTCATTTTCCCATCACTGCGATGCTGTGGTAGACTCCAAAGAGAAAAAGTGATGTAATAGTTTAGGATGGGTGATACGTGAGGAGAAACTCAAAGTGAATCACACCACATAACAAACCAGTGGAGGGTGTGTTAAGATGTGCGTGTGTTAAAGATGAAATGGAGGATTTTGGGTGACGACGGGCCTGCAGCTCCTCTTCTTACCTCGTGGCTAGTTTCATGTTTAGGGACGGAAACTTTAGAAACTGTGAAATGTGGAACTGGGGACGGGGCGACACCAGTGTCCACATGGGTTTGGAGTTCTGTTGTTCTCTGAATCTGGAGTAACCAACACAGTTTATTGAGCTGGTAAGAAAACTGAGACTCTACTGAATTCATAATCAATATGATGTCTGACAATAAACTCCTCCGACCTGTGAGACCTGGACTGTGTGCTGCTCTGCGCTCACAGTTACAGCAGCTGTTGGTTCAGCAGGAGGTGTTTTTGTCACAACAACATGTTTCTCTGCAGCCATTTCTCTGCCCTGCTGCTTTATCTCCACCTCTAAAGCCTCCTCCTCTTCAGCTACACCGCCCTCCCCATGCACAGGCAGGCGGACACGAGCGAGGTCAACGGCGGCCATCACTGTGGCCACCGCCTCTGCTTTTTTCCCTCCCTCAGCCTGGAGACACAAGAAGTAGCACTTAGATCTCAGGTCATCCATAGAAGGAGTGCTGAAAGGGAGGAACTCGACAAAGGCTGGAAAAATACTTCTATACATGTAGAAGAATATTCAAACAGAAAATTCATCATCACTGAATCACTGAATCCATGCATCATGCAGTTTACTCTCGTTAGTGTGAAGCGAAGAAAAGATGGACTTCATCATTAAAACCAAAACAGACAATGGAAGGAAAAAAAGGGGGAAAAAGGGAGCTGTTCAGTGATGGCAGGTCCAACAGTTACTCCACTAAAAGTAAAGAAATCAAACATCCAAATCTCCCATCTTGTCATATTTACACACAGTGGTGTGCAGAGTTTTATGAATGTAGCTTCTGATTTTAAGTATTGCGCATGTATCATGAAAACAGAGGGAACTTTCCTTATTGTGGGGAAATTCAGCTCAAAATGTGGTGTCCCACAAGGCCCTTTAGTTGGCCCATTTTAATTTAGTTTAAATATGCTACAACTTGACAATATTTCCTCATTTCTATCATTGTTATGCAGATAACACCTTATTGTATGCTTCATCTAATGCTGTCTGTAAATCTTGTCGTCCTTCACTGCCGCCTTGCATATTATTAAGCCTTTAAAAACCCAATTCTTTCAATTATTTTAACTTATTACCTCAAATGTAACATGTAGTTTCTATGTATTTTGTGGCAAAATTTAGGCTGGGAGTGGAGTTTTAAAGCTTGCCATCAAGGGCAGGTTAGCGCTGTTGCAGTGAAAATGGTTCATCCTCTGGGGAGCAGGACTGTGCTCAGTCTAAGCAACAATAGGAAAGTGACTGAAGTGGGAAAAAAAGAGTAAACAAAGAAGAAAAAATGAAAAAAGATGAATGAAGGGAGAGTCTGAAGAGCTGGTGGTGTGATGGAAGCAGTTGGGGTTGGGGACAGTTGGGGGTCTACCTGCTCTCTGGACTCAGGTGGCCCCCGGCTACGAGCCTGATCCACAGCTGCCACCACTGTAGCCACAGCCTCGCTCTTATCGTCCTGGGAAACATGCTCTACCTGACGCATTCACAGCACATCAGCACATCAGCACATGTTCAATCTGCTACCGACACATAGGCAGAGCTGGACCAAGGCACTGTGTCACCTCGTAACACTCAGTTAGTTCAATCGTAGCTTATTGTACATGTAATGTTGACTTCAGTCTGCTGCCTCATTCATGTTCACACTCTAGACAACTGCACTATGACTGTAGTTTTCTTACTTCCTTGAATGAGTCTGAATGATTTGCTGGTTAAACAAACTTTGCATGCATGCTTTATCTTTTCCATCCTCACCTCTCTGGTGGCGGTGACCTGCTGCTCCCAGTGCTTCTCCATATGTAGCTGGGTGGCGCTACTTACACTGGTCATGCTGCTCATCGTGGTGTAGCTGGCTTCAGCCACATAGTCTCCCTGTTTCCAGGGGGGCAAAACCTCTGCAGAGCCAGATATCTGCAAGAGGGGGAAAGTGGTGGTTACTATAACCTGATAGACCTGGAACAGAAGTTCTGAGGTCTGTGGTTTTGGTGAGTGTGGATTCTTTAACAGCTAAAGTTTGTGTTCTCACCTGTTTCCTGGTCAGTGAAGGAGACTTGACTGGTCTGATGGGAGAGACCGACACTCTGGTGGAGGGAGAAACAGGTCTGCAGACAACAACAATGTTGATTACAATATGGTCACATCCATTTTTCATTTCTAAAATCAACGCTTCATCATTTCTGTCACTTCAGTATCATCTGTAGAATCCACCAGTGGCAGCAGCCATACCTGACAGATTGGGGCGTCGGCCCTTTCACGTGTCTGACAGGTGAAGGCGACTGCTGGCGTCCTCCTGACACTTTGGACACGAAGGACGGTGGGGACTTGGAGGTGGGCTTCGGGGGAACCCGCGGAGGGGTTTTGTGAGCCATATGTTGAGTCATCATTCCTCCTTCTACATGCATCTCCATCATGGTGGCGGCTTGGAAACTGGCCTCCACCTTCTGGGGAGGAAAAAAAACATTAAAAACGACTTCAGGAAAATTCACCACCACAAGAACTCCGCGCTATATTTAACATCTGTATTTACAATCTAGTCTCACTGACTTATCTGGATAACCTTGTGGGAACAGTTCATCTTACATGAGTTTCAGATTTTATGGGCTCTAGGTTTAACTTAACGTTAACCAGATAACTCGGTCAGACGCAGCCTGTTTTCAGTATGTCTCACCCTCTGAACTCTGGTCTGGGAAGTCGCCATCTGTGATGTGGACACAATAGTCTTGCTTTTCTTCATAGGTACAGCTTCCTCACCTGCAGCAAATACACATAGATTTAGTTCTTGACAGGATAAACAGCTACTACTCCTTGATTACTCATGTTTTCTGGTGTTGTTAAAGATGTTTCATATAAAATATATTTCTTGATTATGTCTGTCCATAAACAGGAGTTTAGTTCACATAAAATTCATAATGTTTGAGGGTCTCACCTTGAACCAGCAGTTCAGCGGTGGAGGTGGCCCGTCCGCTGCTGTTTGTTGCGGTCACTGAATATGTCCCAGAATCCTCTGGGAAAGCCTCGGCGATCAGCAGACTGTACAGGTCTCCCTCCTGGAGGATCCTGAAGTCGGCTGAGCTCTGGATCTCAGCTCCCTCTCTGTAGAACTTCACCACAGGTGTTGGGATTCCTGTGACTTTAACGTCCAGCCTCACCTGGCTGCCCTGTCTCACTGTGGAGCTCTGAAGTCTCTGAAGGAAGTTTGGAGGCGCCGTCTCCGCTGCAGGGACAGAGAACATGTCTTGTTAGCCTGATTTTAATCATGACATGTTCACTTAGAAGAAGTCACATGAGCTTCAGGATGTTTTCTTTCAGGAGAGACCTGAGACTAATAATCAATGAAACTGATCAAAAACACTTTCTGATTCCTACATGACAAACTTCAAGAAATCCTACTTCTATAAAGAATTAAATCCTGAACATGAAAAAATTAAAAAATGAACACAGTGGCAGATAAAGATCAATTTGACCTCTGAACTCTCTTTGTCACATATTTCTGCTGATTTATTATAAACTAGATGACATGTGGAGTTTTGTAACTGCGGACTCAGACATGAGCTCTTTACTGGTTCAAGTTGTCCACTCAATAAACTCGAGATTCCTCTTAAGGAAAGCTATGCTGCAACAGCTGCATCTATATCTGTTTTATCACTGGATTAAGTAACAGGCCACGCCCCTCAGCTGAGAGCAGGGTAAATTTAGACTCTAACTAAGGCGCAGAAAGACAATCACACTGATCTCAGAGACAAATGTTTAACTTTTACCTGTCAGGACGGTTTGTTTATTCTATAATACTTATTAGGCGACCCATGAAACCTCAGGCCGCTGGATTTGGACCTGGTAGAGCCGAGCAACAACCTGCCCATTAGCGGCCCACAGTGAGAGGTCTCACCTGTAACAAGGAGTTCAGCGGTGCTCGTGGCTTGTCCAGCACCATTGGTAGCTCTGACGGAAAATCTTCCGCTGTGTGCGGCAGTCACAGCGGGGATTCTCAGAACAGCGCGGCCGTCGCTGAACGAGATCTGAATGCCGGGCAAAGCGGCGGTGGAAAGAACCTGGCCATCACGAAACCAGCTCACCTCAGGAACTGGAGAACCTAGAGAGGAGAAAAGAACCACACCGGTCAGAGAGCCCACAGATTTTTATATTGCTGATGTGATATTCCAACATTTGTCCAGAAATTCTCCTGCCTGCCATCATCCTCAGGGTCAGACTCTGTCACAGCATCAAATCCAGAACACATTTAGCCTAGCTTAGCACCAAGACTGGAAGCAGTGGGGAACTGCTCATCAAAATGCGAGCTAACTGTTGCTACAGTAACCCAACACTACATCTAGAATTGATTATGCTGTTATGTGGCTACACACATTAGCAGTTTCCCCCTAATTCCATTCTGCAGGCCAAGCAATAGACTTTAGAATAGTTGAATCTTTTCATTTGATTCTGAGGCGAACAGAGCAGATCAGTTTTTCAAGGAGAAAAACGTCTCACTAAACATTTAATAACAATCACTTTGACACCCTTAATTAACCCATGAGCTAATCCTAGCTTTAGCATCCATCAAACCAAAGAAACTTTTAGTTGTAATAACATGAAATTTAAAAACAGGGTAAGAATTTAAAGCTTATTTTGTGGCTCTTCTCTATAAATAGTGTCATAATTGTGCATCAAAAACAGGTCATGAAATTAAATTTGACATCTGAACTGTGAGTCAGAAAGCTTCTTACCACTAACTTGAGCCTCGAACGTCGCGGCACTACCCTCTAGTGCCACGACGCTCTGCAGCGGCTGTGTGAATGTTGGCGCCTGTGTTGACATGTTGGTTGGCACCCTGCAGACAAGACGGAGACGATTAAAGAAATGGTCAGAACAAAACACAAAAACCTGAGAACAAAAGCAGCAAAGACCTTCAACTCAGAAAGAAAAAAAACATACTGTACAGTAACTCCACAACAAGTTTTATTTCTCAAGCTGCACCAAAGGAAACCACAACATTTTTTAATGGTTCACACTCCCTGTTTTTCACATTTCCATGTCCAGAAAACAATTCTGTTCTGACAGAAATCATCATCATATCACAACTTGTTTCCTTCAATCTGGAGCCACTTTCAGTTTCTTTACTTTAGGGTATCAATACAAAAAAAAAACTTTTTCGTAGCAGCTGAAATGTGTCTGTACTGGGTTGGACAAGGACAGAATAACTGGCACCAAATGTCCGATCAGCCTCTAAATCTTGTTGACTGATCTCTGATTGTCTCCACGAGTTTAGCATCAAACTCCTCTTACACAGAAAATAATCAACATATCAAACAAGAAGATCAAACTCGCTGCAGCAGAGCCAGAGATATTTATTTCACATACTTGTCCCTGTCACAACCTGGTGCCTACATTACCCACAGTGCAACTCAACCTCCAACAGCTGGAGTCATTTATCAGACTTCCCTCGGCTCCCTGTGGGACACAAAAGGCTTTATAGCCTCGTGCAGGCGGCTCTCCAACACCTTCACACGTCTGTGGAGTTCATCTTCACAAAGAACTTCTGACAGTTTGTTGCCGTGTGTGTTTCAACATTTAACAACTTTGTTTGTCAGATAAAAAAAATAAAAATAAAATCTGTTTTGTTTCTATAAGTAAGATATTAAATGTGCAGTTTTAGAATCTGCCTTGAAACTCAGGTATCATAGTGACACTAGTGTCAAACGTTTTCAAACAGCCGATCTTTCTCAGGTTTTATTGGCAACATTTTAATATCTACAAAAATCCAACATGTCAGACTTTGTGACAGATTTAACGAAGGACACGAGAATCAATGATCTTCTACTGAATCGGAGCGACAAATCTAAATCCTATTAAAAAAACGACTAACCATACTCTGAACTGGTCCTAGTAGAAAAAAGAATCTTAAGCAGCGGCTGTCGAGAAGAAATCTGATCAGTCTGAAATCAAGACGATTCTGTCCTCTTAAAAGAGCTTGACAAGCAATAAGATACTTTTCTGAGTCTTAACCAAGTTTTATTTTCTTTAATTTCACAAAACGTTAACCACCACAGAACAGAAAGTTTAAGAGATTTGATGTGAACTCGGCTCAATAACGCGTCCTAAACACTGAACCACGGAGAGTATTTTTGTGACTTGTTCAGACAGTTTATGTTTGTGTCAATCTTACAGAGTCTTGTGCTGTATAACATCATGTGAATAATAAAGAATTTATCTGGTACTAATGAAATGTGTTCACAGAAGACAGAAACAAAAACCGTCATGCACTGAAAGCTGGAAATGACCTAAAGTCTTTCTGTCGTTTCTGCCATTTTAGTCTCGATTTGTTTTGCCTGTAAATCCGCTTTATTTCAGAACTTCTTTCGTTTAATTATAGAAGAAGAATGAGAATAATTAATTTGCGTCAGTATCAAGTACTTTATATCATCACAGATACTGTTCACTGGTGATGTATATCTATTTTATAAAATCTATAAATATTAAACAATTAAAGAACAAACTTTTTTAAAAGTCTAAAACGTGTGAAGACCATAAAACTGAAGGAGCTGCGATGTCGCGCTGTGTCTGCTGACAGCGAGACTCTGCGTGATGAAGCTGCAGCAGCTCAGATCGTCGGTTTGATCCCTCAGGGTTTATTTTTAGGAGTCCGTCCCTGGACCTGATCCAGGCTCCACGGGGTCTGGCTGATAAACCACCAGAGGATCCACCGCAGAGCTCAGAGCAGACGAGAACACCTGTTTAACCCGCACCGGGAACTGGTCTCGGTTTCAACTCCAGTTCAGTTTCAGGTCGTCTTCACAGAGAACTCAGTTTAGTTCCAGTTTGTTTAGATTTTGAACTTCAAAACCCGAAAAAGCCTGAAAAATTACAAAAACAAATCTAATTTATTCTATTTTGCTTTGTAATTTATACATTAAATTTGTTTTTTTAATTAGATTTTAATCTTATCAGCTTAAAATCAACAATGTTTATGCTGCAAAACAAATAAATTACAATGTTTAAAAAGGCAATAACAATAACAAGGTCAATAACGATTCATACATTTCTGAATGTACGATTTGTTGATGCTAACTAAAGATTCTCCTCTGCTGAAGTGTCCATGAGCAACACTTCTGTGCAGCCACTCCTGTTTGGAAAAGCTTTTGCAGATTTATTATTTTTATGTGTTTGCATTGCAGAGGAAACAGAAAAATATCAAACCAGGTTGAAATCTGTCACTTAAACAAAATTATAAGATTTCTCAGCTGATTTATTCTCAATTAATCAATCATAAAAAACAGAGTCTGACGAACTGAACCAGCACATTTTTAGAATTGTGTGGATGTTAAATTTGAACAAATGATTCAACTTTTGTTTGGTTGAAAACAGAATCTGACTGAAAACATGTTCACGAATCCTTCGATCCTGAACAAATTTAAATCAGATCCATCATCACTGAACGGTTCTGCTGGAGTCTGTTGGGTCGGAGGAGGGGAGCATCAGAGTGATGTCACAGGAACATTTTACTGGCTCTGATTGGCCCGAGATGAACCTGTTCTGGCCTGGATGCTCTGACCTACTTGGATTCTTTTGACTGGGCCGGGTTAACTTTGATTCATCCAACTTGGCCGTGAATGAAGCTGTTTGGCTCCATTTGGCCCTGATGGTCCCGGTTTTTATATAGGTGGCTCTAGTAAGACTTTATTGGCCCCAGCTGGTCCCTGGTTGGCTCTGACCAGAACCTTTCAGCAGAGAGAGTTTACGCTAATGGACCAGTAACTATGACCCGACACACAGCAAACATCTTTCTCTCTGCAGTTAAATCGCCTGCTCAGAAATTCCTGCAAATATCTGAGGTCATCGTCAATCACATGATCTGAATTCTGATCTGGCTTTGGTTCTGATTGGCCGTAGTTTCCTGTTTGGATCTGACTGGCTGTGAACAGCTGCTGCTGCTGTTTGCCCAACAGCACACAAACCAGCGTGTTCATCTTGATCTCTGCTCAAATTGTCATTGTGGACTCCAAAATCAAGTATTTTAACTGAAAATCACTGAAACATTAAAAAAATACATTTATAAAATCATGAGAATTTTAATGATTTACTTATTTTGTAATTATTGTTTAAGTAGTTTTAAAAGACTTCAACAACCGTTTTGTTACAAACTCTCAACTCACTTTTTTAATGTAAACAATAAAATTAAAAGTCCATCTTTATTTCCTATAGTTTAATTATTTACCCGATAATAATAATCAATCAATTATAAAGATAATTTAGAGGGGATCATTAATAAATAATAATAATAATAACATATTGTATGAACGTAGTTTAAATGGATTATGTGAAAATTCAAGGCTTCACACTTAATGAAATTATTTTTGTTTAAGTTATTTAATGGAGTTTTGAAAATGAGATTGTTTTTAGGACTTTTCCAGACTTCAGATCATTAAAATCCTTTTTCATTAGCTTTGATTTCAACGGAGCTGTTTGTTGTGTTTTCAGCTTCACACTGAGGATTTATTTAACAGATTTTAACCAAAAAGAAACAAATAAAAAATAAAGTTTCATCCTTTCAATTATTCTGTTTCATAAACAGAATAATTCAGCATTTAAATAGATTTGTTTTTCTGTTTCGAAGCCGTCTAAGTTACATAGAACTTGTGATCATTACCTTGTTTGAATTCATTCATTTAGATTTTCTTTCTTATCACTTTAATCTATATAAAACTTATAAATCCGAGAAATCAGATTTATGTTACAGTGTGTGGAGAGAAAATCAGGTTCCTGCAGCAGTTTAAATCCGTTTCTGTGAACTCGACTTAGATCAGATCTGGTTTCAGCTAAACTTAATCTGATGACTCGGCTGCGTGTTGATGAAGTGAGTGTAACGCTGCCAGCTGAGCGTCTGACGCTCAACAGTCTTCTCGACTTATTAAAAGATTCATCAGCCAACGTGTTTATAACAAGTCAAGGAAAGTTTTTATTACAGTAAAAGGAACTTTAATCTTCTCTGCATTTCATTTCTGTGCTGCATTCATCTGTCAGCTGGAGCTGCTCAGCATGTTTGTTTATCGAAATCACACCATTAACTTATTAAATATGATGAATTATTGTTGATTTACTATCAGTATAAAAAGTAGCTACATTCTCTCCAGCTTAACTTTAACATTAAAACGCTGCTTATTCAATAAGCAGTAATAACAATCAAACATACATTAAAAGAGGTTGTTCTTGTGAATTCATACCTTAATTATCAGCATTTCATTTTAATGATTTGAGCTCTACCTAATTATAACACAAGACTGAATCTCAGAATGGAGAACTGCTGCACTGTGATATAAAACCTTTACTTCAGAAAAAGATCTTTTTTTCTGGGGTTTTAATGAGAAACTCATTTTTAAATCTACCGTCTTTATTCAGCTGTTCTGTTCTGATAGTTCTGACTATACTGAGAACAATATAACAGTTCATGTCACTATCTGCTGTTTGTGCTATGTCATTTGGTTTTGTATTACATGCAGATACAGAATGAAAACTACACTTTTTGTCTCTTTCCTCCTGTTCTACTGGACGTCCTGTTTAAAGAAGTCGCCCCTTTCTTTACATTTTTGATTTCGGAACACAGAATGTTTCAAAAAGACAGAAAAGAAATTAAATGTTTTAATTAAAACCCATCACACACATTTTAATAAAAACAAATCATTCACATTAACTGTCTGCTGAATGTTGAGGATCTGACTCAGCATCAAACCTCATGTAATCAGTCGATCACAAACAAATGGACTTCCAGTCGAAGCATTAGCTCAAACTAGCAGATCATGTCACCGTATGTTCATCATCATTATTCAGTATTCTTCACATAATGACCATTTATTCCTGGAGACAAATCAGCGTCTCACACAGATCTTTTATATTCAGTCTCAGCACCTTAAAATCAGGTTAAAGCTGCAGCATATAACCCCTGACACCTCACGTTAAATAAAACTAAAAATAATGAGCCCTGAGGACCGACCAACAGCTGTTCACTCTCCTCCAAAATAAAAGCCTCTCTGATGTGTCCCTGCTGTCAGTCAGACACTTCCTCCCCACGCAGCTCTGGGTAATGTAACGAGGGGGGTTTATCTAACACAGGACACCAACCACTAAAAATAACAGCACCCCCCGCAGAACCCCCACCACCACACCTCTGTTTGATTGACAGCCACCATGTGGCACATAGCTGGAGGAGCAACTGATAGCCCTGCTGCTGATTCCCTTAAAAAGCCATCAGCCGCCCAGCTGAGAGTCCAGTCTGATGCTATCAGGGCTATTCTGGGACGTCCCATTATAACCTTCAACATGAAAAACCAGCAAAAAGCCTTCAATGTGTCAGTGTCACTTCCTGAAAAGTGACTAGAAAATGAATGGAGTTTGGTCTAGAAGACAAATGTGTGGGTGTTAAAGTGTGAATCCAGCAGCCGTCAGTCAGCTGCTGCTCGTCAATCACAACGCTCTGGAAAACTTTAAAGACACTTACTTGTGTGCACAAGGATGCCGGGGATGCCCAGAGGGCTGTCTTCAGAAAATCGAAAATCTCTTTATCCAGAAAATGTTGTGCGAAAATCCAAAAGGAGAACGAGCTGAGCCTCGAAGGAACCCCACAGAAAAAAACAAAACTACAGGCGGTCAGTGCCGTGTAGTTTTGTTTTTCAAACTGACAGCAGTCCCTCCAGCCGAGGCGTCCAGGCCGGGAACGCTGACTCTGCTCAGAGGAGCCAGCAGCACGGCGGGGGGCTTTATATCTCTGTGACATCACAGAGGCCGGGGGGCGCCATTGGTCAGCCTCGTACCGTCCTGCAAGGAATCATGGGATGACAGAGGGGCCATTTTATGCAACTCGTCACACCTGTCAGTCGTTTTACTCAACAAAGAGACGGACTGACAGAGAATCTGGGAATAAAACCTCTAAATTGATCTGCAACTCATTTTGCAAGTTATTTTTACAATGGATTCAAATTTATATCATTTTCTTGATCAGCTGACTCATTTCTTACACAAACTGTCAGAAAAAACAACATATCAGCATCAAGTTTTTGACAATGATGGAATTTTACGTCCTTTAATTTAAATATTTTCCACCACAACACTCCTAAAACCCAAAGATACTCAGAACTTTCAGAAGCTTTGCACTTTGATGTTTGGGCATCAACGGAGGCGGTTGTGTTTTCATACGTACATTTGTTGGTTGTTTTGTCAGCAAGATTATACAAAAACTACTGCTGTGGCCGAGAAGACCTCACAGGTTAAACTGTGAAATGTGAGCGTGTGTGAGTTTTAGTTACCAAACACAAAATAAAAATGTGATGTACTTTATAGGTTTCAGCACCGTGCGGGGCAAAATGACTTGCTTAATATAAAAGCTTCTCATATCTGGATCAGTGAACCCAGAGTTATTATGACAGCAGGTATCAGAATCACTGATGTTCACGCTGACTCACCTGCTAATGTTTCCCAGCATGCATGTGGGGTCTGGGGCCGGTTCTCTGTCCTCTGTGCTTGTGTCGTAAATCCACATCAGCCAATCAGATCACTGCTCTCAGTTTACAGAGCTGTCCCTGTCAATCAAAGGGACCCATCAGCAGCAACACAGACATGAAATCAGTGTGATGTTTGATGTTTGGTCATCAGCAGCTCTTTATGTGCACACATACTGCTGATACTCTGACTGTGAGGCTCAGAATACAACTAATAACTTAATGACATGGAACTGATGCAACAGTGTTTTTTAAAGTACTTCAATGTCAGATTGAATTCATGTTTTTTTTCAGTGAAAAAACGAAGTACATTTACTCAGGCACAGTAATTAAGTATAATTATACAACTTTAACTGAACTGCATTGAGTTTTTAACTAGTTACTAGTTACTTCACAGATTAAATGCTGCATCAGAGCCAAATGAGCATTTTGTTCATCTTTCAACATCTGTTGATTATTTTGGGAACGAAAGCAACAACAACAAACAAAGATAATTTAGATAATATATTTTCGTAGGAGGAAGAAAAATCTATTTCGTTTCCATGTGTTAAACTAGCAATCAGTGGAAAACATAATTCAGATAGAGGAAGGAAAAATGTCTTCTAAAAGAAAATAATTCTGATTTTTTTTCTAGAGATTCAATTTCTTTTCTAGGTGGAAAAACCATCTGGGAAAAACAATTCAGATCTATTTTATTTTCATGTCTGAAACTGGTTCTGAGTGGGTAAAAAAATCTGATGGGAAGAAAATAATTTAGAATTTTTTTCCAGGAGGAAAAACATCTCAGAAAAAAAAACTTTTTCCAAAAATTCAGAATTGTGTTATTCTAGACTGATTAGTCTAGAATAACACAAGTCAGTGTGTAGAGTGTGTAGAGACGCTGCCTCCGATTTTTGAGGTTGTGGGATTGATCCTCAAGTCACTGAGAGACAGAGTTCATCAGTCTGATCAGACAGGCTGGTAGACGACTGCTCTGAACTGCTGAGGTCGACCGTTTGGTTCTTATGAGGCTGTGACAGTGACAGTGAAATGCACCCAGACAAGAACGACCAGGTTCAAGAGGATTCGGTGGCGCGGTGGGTTTGTTCTTGGCTGTTAGAAACTTACAGTTCAAGTCTTGCTGCCTGCCGGTACCTGCAGCTGTTCTTCAACATTTTTTTTCGAGGTAGAAGAAACATCTAGAAATATCTAATTTTCTAATTTTCATAGGTTTCCTTTTCATGTGTGAAAACAGCACAGAGTGGGTTTTCTCCCAAAATTAAATTTTTGTTTCCAGGTAGAAAAACAGAGGATGTTGTTCACTGTACAGATTGTAAAGCCCACTGAGGCAATGTGATTGTGATTTTGGGCTATATAAATAAAATTGATTTGATTTGATTTGATTTGAAAAAAAAAATCTATTTTTTCATCTTTTTTCTTTGCATGTATGAAAATGGTACTGAGTGGGGTAAATAATTCTGATAGGAAGAAAAACATCTTCTAGAAGAAAATAATTCAGATTTGATTTTTTCAAAAAGATATTTTCTTCTAGGAAGATAAAAAAAAAATCTGATTTTTTTTTATTAGAGTTGTTTTTGTTGTAGACTGATTAGCTCACTGTGCAGACATGCTGCCTCCAAGATCTGAGATTGTCATGAGATTAATCCTCCAACAGTTTTTCAGCCCAGACATCTGTCCAGGTCATCACAAGATGGCTAACAAACGTTTGTCAAACTTTAAAATATATTTACAGTAAGGTATGCAGTTATTGTTATTCTGTAGTTTAAGATAACCTGAACTTTATTTTGTTCAGTTCCTTTCTTACAGTTGTAAGACAGCAAGTATGAAGTTTCTCATTATCATTACAAAACTCAAATAAAGACAAACAATGAACAAGATACTTGTATAAATATAAATTATACATATATATTCAAAAACTGAACTTGTATATGTATTTAAGCAGGGTTAAAGTTTCAGTTTTGTGCTGACATCATTATTTGGGCCATAGTTCAGTCAGCGCGCCATTAATAAGCCACCGGTGGTGAACTTGTTAGCATGTTAGCATGTTAGCTAGCTCACAGTACGTTTTTCCCTAACAACCGTTGCTAATGTTGCTGAGCTATAATGATGTAAAATTAAAGGATGGCGAATTGTTTAGTTAATTTAATGATGTTTAAATAAAGTCTACTTCTTCTCCTATTAATTACATCGTTTTAACCCAGTTTTATTTTAATTGATTTAAGGGACATTGTTTATACAGCATTCATTATAACATTTTAGCTTAACTACAAAAATGAATGTAATGTTTGATGGTTAGTGTAAATGTGATGGTGTGGAAGTGAAGTCTGACTTCTTACCTTTCTAACTGTATAAAGCTTTAATCATTTATTTGATCTTTGTGGTCCAGGAGCGGTTAAAGCAGGTTAAATCACCTGCAGTGACCGCAGGTGTCCAACTGCTGCTCCTCAGTCCGCCAGCGGCCATCACTGCACATCCGGGTACCCTAACCTACTTCCGCCCTTCAAAATAAGATAACACGGAAAAAAAATCATGCAGTAAAGGCTCATTCCACTAAATCATTCAGCATAACTCAAAGACATTTTGCTTCAGTAACATGTCATCTTTCAGACGACTGTAAAGAACTTGTTCAAAATACACATTTAGGTGTTTAATTTAGTTCAGACATCTGTATGCAAATGATGCACATTCAATCTCGATACCGTCAATTTCACATTTACACAAAAAAGTTATACAAAAGATAATCCTGTTGTGATTCATCAATAGAGAAGGTTCATAGTGAAACCAATTTGTTACATTTTCACCCTATTCAACATTTGTTTGTCTCAAAATGTATGAAATCTTACAATGAGTCAGAAATCTCGACTTCAGCAGCGCTCACATACACCAAACTCTCCAGTTGTATTCCTCTCTACATTCTTTTAAATGTATGTATTTTTCTATTTTTGGAACGAGAAAAAGATCTCAAAATGTTTTTCTGCAAAAACCTTTGACTCTGATATATCAACAACATGAGAGAAGAATTTAAGACCTGGCTTCATCCAAGGTTCACATATATGTTTTGGACATT
Source organism: Diplodus sargus (assembly GCA_903131615.1). NCBI lineage: Eukaryota > Metazoa > Chordata > Actinopteri > Spariformes > Sparidae > Diplodus > Diplodus sargus. The sequence continues at coordinate 622,456 of CAEMYA010000427.1, read as the reverse complement.
TACACAACTTAATGAATTTCACTCATTTGCGTGTTCAAACATAACATTTCAGAAAACTTGTAATACAAAAAATAATTGCCTTATTGTAAATAATCAACCAGGAAAGTTTCATGGAGATATCAGTCAAAAAATGTGCCGTATACTCACCAGCACCGTCTTCCCTGTTTTCTCAAACTAGCTGAGCTACATTAGAATGTAACTCTGAAGTACCTACTGATAAATCACTGTGTTAGAGAAACAGACATATTAATCTGCTCCCAAACCGCTGAGGTAAATCAACACAGAGACGAGTTGTGGGCTAAAAATAAGTTTATTTGTGTTTTACATGTGACAATGAATTATACACACATCCAATATGATTTTAAGTGATATTCTACTGAAGAAAAGAAGAGATAAATACAGGTTTATATATCTGACACATCAGAACTCTGTGGACTCTAACTTCAGTTTTTACACAAGTTCAACTCTGACAAAATCATTTACCTTCTTCTGGTGCCAGACAGGGAGGATTTTCAGAATAAAAGCATTGATCCATTTAAGAGGAAACTAAGGCTAATATGGAAGCCCGTACATGCCAAGGAACAGTTTACAGAAGTGTTTACTTAGTTAGAAGTCACAATTATGGGACATTAAATTCATTTTTTTAAATTTCAAGTCAAAAATTACTGCGGCCAATAAACATTTAAATCATTTTGATTTCCCAGCCTGATACATCACATAATCTAAATGATCTCAAGATTTACTTAGACAGGATCTTTAACTGCTACTATAATTGCTATTGTGATTTTATTTCCATCCAGGCAGAAATGGGCTTCCATTTGTGGACAGGTAGGAAATGTTTTTTCATTTTTCATCAGCTTTATCTTTAAATGCTACTCACATTATTTCAGCTGCTTTAACTACAGGTCAGTGCAAAATTCCTTTAGCTTTAACTGAATTTAACAGTTATCAGAAGATCATAAACTATAACAGGAAACACAGAGATTAGACTGAATACTTCACACTCATTCTAAACTGCTGTCCAGCTTTTTTGTCAATTCATCTTGTGAATTAATGAAACAGACTTATTTAAAATCATTACATGCATAAATTCTCCTCTTGTTTAATTTATATTTTCAATATATATGTTTCAAACACTTCTAACAATCCTACAAAACCTGTTTCCTCTGAATTGAACCGTGTGTGTGTAGGTGTGTGTGCGTGTGTGTGTGTGTGTGTTGTAGGACTTTTCCACTACAGGTAATTAATGACCCATAACTATAATTGAAGCCATTGGCATTGTTTCTGCTTCTGTTTCCACTGTTATTCACTCAGTCTGCAGTCAGTGAGGATGGAAAAACAACAGGTTGCAGTTATTTTTGCAGTTATTTTTTACGCTGCCTAACTTTACAGTTTGCCAACATTGTGATACTTTATTTTCTCTGAAAGGTCTGTTCTCACCTCAGTTTCCTCAGTGTCACCTCTGTTTTCTGACTGAGGATCAAGAGAGGAGGACCAGCAGCTGACCTGGACTCAGCTGGATCTGGAGAGCTGGTCAGCTGTTGGGACCTGGTTTGGAGTCACTTTACTCAATCAATTCTGTCAGACTGTGACTCTTTATTTATCTACTGATAATGATGTTTAAATGCATGACAGGTAAGTGTGAAAGAAAAACAATACTGGCGACTCTGTCCACTGTTTTCTACCCCACAAGTGCTTTTGCCTACCAGACAGTGCACACAGATCACACATCTGTCTCAGTGTTGCCTCTTAAATACACTCCCAACATGTTCTGGTTGTAACACACAGCGAAACACAAGACAAAACCAGGAACTAAAGTCTCACAGGTTCTCCTTAGTTCTGGTAATACAAAGCTCCAGGTTACAGGTTGTCACGTTCCTGTAGTGGAAAAGGTGTAATCAGAGTACAATCAGGTAGAGCAGCCACAGCAGAACACACAGTGTACCAAACCAAGTCTGCCAGTCCTCACTGATGATGTCAAACACTTCGGCCACCAGCCACTTATCACCGCTGGAAACAACTGCATCGTGATGGTTCTCGGCCCGGGCCTGGTACAACTCACCGTCCCAGTCCGACGCCTCTGGAACAAACAGGGAGTGTTTCCTGTTCACGCAGGCCAGCTCTCGGCTCGGGCCGGTGGCTGACACCTCTCCATCTTTAAACCTAAAGCGACCATGATGACAGCAGGTCAGACAGCACACAACCTCACTCTGAGCCAGGTACAAACATAATGGGCCCCTGATTACACCTCTGATACAACAAATAACTGTTATGTTACAGGATCCCTGACTGCGTCACCAGACAGCCAAACAAAAGAGTTGTGGGTTTGATAAACGATGTGGCAGTTAGATGATGTGATGTGTGATATTCAACCTTTAGTTTGCCTTTGTCATGCAGCAGTTTGTATTTCAGTGTTATATGTTAGCATCACTGCCTTTCTTTTGTTAATGTGCGCTTTAAAAACAAAAGATAAAAATATAACAGGAATCACAGAACACACTGTTAACTAGCAAACTTATGTTAATTAGTTATTAATTATGAAACAAAATACATTTAAAACTGAATACCAGCCACCTCTTGATGCGCCCGGATATGTCAATGATAAGCAGCATAAGAAGTCCTCATACTTAATATTTTGAATCCTGGATCAATCAGTGAGCTTATTTGTACAGTATGTTGTTGAAATTTGGGGGCTACATGCTGAAAACAATCAAACCAATAAAGTACCATTGGGATATAAATCGTACTCAGCTAACAAGCTAACATTAGTTAGTACTTGCTAGCTAATTACAGCAACTTCTTCTCAAAAGTGGGCTACATAGCTAGTTAGCAAATATAATAATAACAATCTGTTTCTTTCCAGTTGAGCTTATTCTGGCTAGAAATATGGGGCATGTGGCGACTCTGAGTCAAAGTGAGTAGGACTGATTTGCATTTCCATCATCAGTTTAATCACACCGAGTTGAGCCAACGGGATGTACCTGCTCCGCCCATAATACGGTTTTTCTGTTTCATCATGTTCAGTTACAACTTTTTCAGGAGTTGTGTGGAAGTTACTGCTGGTGAAAACACAACAATTCCTTATTGTGCTGCTTCATACTTAAAGCTTTTCAATGACTAAATAATGGAGGACTTTTAATGTTAAGAACTTATAGGAAACTAAGCAACGACTGAATCTATGGAGCTTTGTCAGCAGCTTTTTTCAATAGTGCTGTGGGGAAGAAGTTACAGTCACTCAGCTGACCACGACAGGAGCCGAGCACATCATCAGTTAAAGACACACCTTCAAGCAGGTAGCCCTGTTGTCATGGAAATGCGAATCCCTGCCACGCTGGTCAGATGTGCCGAGTTAAACGGAGTATAGCCAAGCCGGCAGAAGTAATGGAAAACGCAATATGTTAACCTGACACGTTACAGTAGACTTACATGATGGCTGTGTGTTGAGTTCATTGAACTTAAGTCTTACTGTGTGGATGAATGTTGATGAAGGTTCTTAGTCATCCAGGTCATGGAAATTCTAAGTGCTGTATCGTAGGCAACTGGACTTGTTGCAGGCTTTAGAGTGTCCTCTGAGAGACCCAGTTAGGTAGAACTGAAGAAGCCTCTTGGATGAAATGGTGAAACGTCTTCAACAAACTGAAACAAGTCCAGTTGCCTACGATACAGCACTAAGAATATGTGGATGAATACAAGGTGGATATCTCAATCCATTACACCTGCATTAGCACGAGTCTTAGTAAATTCTTCAGTCATAAGAACGCTCTCAAGATGGGGTAAAAAATATTGTGCAGAAGCTGTTCAATGTAGTCTTCAATTGTCATAAATGTCAAAGAAAAGCAGCAAATCCTCACCAGAACCAGCTAGAACCAGCAACTGCTTGACTTTGTGGCTTAAAAAATGTCTGAAATTAATAATTATATATCAAATAAGTTAGCGATTAATTCACTTTTAATTGACTAATCACTGCAGCTCCGTTGCTTTCTAGATATTCCATAGAGTGCTTTAATCTTAATATTTGTCTGTTATGGGGTTAGCTACAGATAAAGGTCGGGTAGAATTTATTTTGATAGCAGCAGCAACAACCTGATTATGGAGATACGATGGAGACAAACTGGATAGAGGGACACAGCTATTGATCCAGCTGCAGGGCTCATATTATTGCAGGTGTAACAGGTGTCTCAAAGTGAGTTGTGTTGAGCTTGTGTGTTATTGTGGAGCTGGTTATAAGCTACCCACCAGGTGAGCGTGGGCTCTGGGCGTCCCGCAACCTCCACCTCTAGCGTCACTGGAGAGCCTTCCATGACAGTGGCTCTAGACAGGGGCCTGGTGATGCAGGGAGGGCCCGGTTTAGAGGCTTTTCCCTGGGGAAGAGACTCTGCCTGGGCCTGGGAAGGAGGAGGAGGTGCAGGAAGGGAGGGCCCTTGGATCTGAGGAGTAAGCCTGATCTCCTCTCGGATGGCCATTGGCTGACAAATGTTTGGGTCTTGGTCTGGAGTTAGTAGATGAGGTGGAGAGGAGAGGGGAGTGACATGCGGATTAGCCTGCTGAGCCAAAGCTTGGGTCTGAAACTCTGTCTGAGGAGGAGCGGTGGGCTTGGCAGGGCTGCTGGGGATCATGCCAGGGTCATGCACACACTGCTGGGTACTGGCAGAGGTCAAGGACTCACGGAGGGAGTAGACTGTCTGGTGGCTCAGCTTGCTGCTGAATCTATTACTGCTAGTGATTGGATTGTTTGATACACTAATGTTGCTGAAGCTGGGTCTGGAGGAATGGGCCTCAGGTTGACCTTCACTACCCTGGGATAATGGACTTCCTTGCTGTGGCATGAGATTTCTGCAAGTCTGTGGCCTATTGCAATGGCTGTTTGGAGGGTAAGACTGACAGTTCATGGTTTGTTGGGTAACAACAGTGGCTGTGGTTTGGCTGCTGCTTTGGGGCATCGAGACTGATGGAATTTCTCTGCTGGTTTTCAAGGAAGTTATATCCTCATCAAGGCCACTCCTGGAATCTGGGTAAGCCCTTAGAAGATTGCTGTCTTGAGGGATGTTTTGCAGGCATGTTGTGAGGTTGGGGCTCTGAGCAAACCCTTGGGCCTGGGATGAGACTGGATCCATCTGTGGCAGGCTCTCATTCTGGGATAAGGAGCTTTCTTGGGTTGACCTAAGATTGCTTCTGGCCTTTGGCGAGGTGTGATGACTTTTTGGAGTGGAGGACTGACAATAAAGAGCTTGTAGGGTGACAGTAGAGGCTTTGGTTAGGCTGCTGTTTTGGGGAACGGAGATCGAGGCAGTTTCTTGGCTGGTTTTTGAGGGCGGTATTTCCGGATTAAGGTCACTCCTAGAATTAGGGTAACCCTTTGGAAAACTGGCACAGGATGGAACAGAGTCTGTGGCCTGGGGGATTGCACTGATCTGTGGCAAAGTCTCACTTTGGGATAAAGAGCTTTCTTGGGGTGTACTGAGGCTACTAGCCTCTGTCAAGATGCGATGACTGTCTGAGTGGGAGGACTGGAAGTAAATAGTCTGCTGAGTTATTGCACTGGTGTTAGTGTTGACAAGACTGTTCTTTTGAGGTTTGGAGACTTGGAGTGTTCCCTCCCTACTTTGGGAGGATTTTAAGTCCTGATGGAGGCCACTCTCAGAATTAGACAATGGCTGGGATAAAGTGGTGCTGCATTTGAGGGACCTTGTGTCTTGTGTATGGGTCATGTCCCTGTGGAGATCCGGCTCTGGACTTGGATCAGCCTGTGGTAAGGTCTCACCTGTGGATACAACATTTTGGGTGATCTGAGCCAGGGTAGCTGTCCTCCTCTGTGGGTGATTATACTGACTGTTGTGCTCCTTTAAGAAGGTTTCAGTTTGTGAGAGGCTCTTCTTTTCAGGGACATTATTGTCCTTGGAGCAACTTTCTGGAGTGTTGTTCTCGGGAACTAGGTGAGATCCAGAGTAGAGGCTCAATTCAGGGCTGTCCAAGGAGAGCTCAGCACTCTTGGGGGCATCGGCTCTCCTGGTCTCATCAGTCCTTAGGATGGTGCACAGAGTGCTGGTGAGCACGCCCGGAGCAGGAGCTGTCATTGGACTCTGGGCAAACGAGCTGGACTCTGATCTGAACCTGAAACACACATTAGGAACAAACCCTTATATTTGGATGGCCTGGGGGAATAGTGAGCTACAGTCCATACCGAGGACCTGCCTGCTGCCAGAGTTTAAACGAAGCCACTGACTTTTCCCCTCATTTCTTTACTGTCCTTACTGCCAGAATTGGCTTGGTCTCGACCTCTTAGTTCCAATTAAGCCAAGTCTTGACCATGATTATGCCCTTCTACACAAAGTCAGGTCACTAAAGACATGGTTTTCTCACTGACTTTATAAAGAATGGATGGTGCATCCCGGTCTGAAGCCAATGTGATAAACCTCCACTGGACATCACGGTTTTGAAATATAAGTTTGATTTTTTTTAAGCTTATGAGAAATGAAATGACTTCTAACTGGATTTATTATCTCAGTAAACAGTTTCCTAATGTCTTTATGGTCTCAATCACTAGTTTGAAGGTTTTCTTCAATATAGCATGATGTTCAATTTGTAACTTGTGGTTACATTTGGTGTTAAATAGACGAAAAAGCAGGGTAAGCCTTGGGGCGTGGAACCCCTGTGATTGACAAGTCACTACCACTGCATGTGGACATTGGGTTCTCAGTCCGAAAAGTGGTGGGTTTTTTCTTGGGTTTCCCAATTTGATGTGGACCTTATCACCAAAGATCATAATAACTTACAAATGAATGTTGTTTTGCTCTGATGAGACTGAAATACAGACCTGCTACTGCTGTGAATGCTGGCTGGAGGAGTCGGACAATTCTCTGTTTGGCTGGACTCTCTCTGTTGTCGGACTGCACCAGGACCAGTTCCACTGTGCTCTGACTGGGCACGGCACTGGTGGCTGTACTGGCTGATGTGGACGCTGTGGGAACTGAAACAGAAGCCCTCCTCAATATCTGATGGAACCATGTTGGACTCTGGTGTCTCTGCCAGCGGTGGCAGGGAAATGTCGTCAGGTGATGCACAGTCGTATTCATCATTGGAGAAATAATCCTCAGCCATTACTTCCTGTTGCTGTAGCTCCACATCTGACAGGCCTCCTGTGGATGCATCCTAAGGACAAAAGAATTTACTTTTAGACTTAATGCTCACTGATATGTATATGTACAGCTTACAGAAACAGGGACAAGGATGTTTGTACATATCAATCAATTTCTTCTTCTTCTTTTTTCTTGAGATTTAACATTTGATTAAATAAACAGGATTTTACAACCCTGGAATTTAAAATATAACCCATTCAGACTCCTTAATATTGGATAATAAACAACCAGGTTTGCAAAGGATCTGTCGAAGATTAGACACCACGTATGAGGATGTGGTACTCAACCTGGAGCAGTGTTGTTTCACCGGCAGCGAAGACCCCTTCCTGTCTTGTTCCTTGCGTCTCCTTCCTCTGAAACTCCCTCTGAATGTCAGAGAACAATGGGCCAATCACTGTGGGAGGGGGTGTGGCCTGAGGATCAGTCGAGACAGGCTGTAACTGGCTGTGTATGGCACGGACCTGTCGATTGGCCTCCACTGGTGAGCAGGAGATGCTGAAGGTGTGAGTTGAGGTGAACCTCTCACTGTACATCTGCTGTCTGTGCCAAAGAGACGAACAACATGTTGAATGTTTTACATGTTTTAATCCAGTCCAGTCCAGTTAGTCCAGTTAGTGCTTTTATGCTCTTTCTTCTATCTCACTGTTAATTTTCTAGTCCGTACAAAGTGATTCATTTATTACAGTTTTCATTAACCATGTATTCATCACGGAAATCCATTATTCTCAGTGGATTAATAATTAATTTGGTGAACACCTGCCATAAAACCACCAGCAAGTCAAATATTTCACTCGTCTTATATATCTCAGTGTCTTTAAGATAAATTGGTACAGTTGTTCCTTTTCCCCAGAGGATTAACTTTGGTGACCACCCAACTTTTTTTGAGCGCCATCATCAGGAACATCAGCACCAATGTTCATTGTAACAGTGTACCTGCTCTCTGAGATGACGGTCCGTCTGTCCATCTGTCTGTCTGACTCCAGACTGCGACTCTTCTGTAATGGAGGCTTCCTACTGGCTGCAGTCTGCCTCTTCACAGGAACTTCCTTCCCATCATGCTCGGTGGTCAGTTCGGGGGTGTGGCCCGTCTCCTTCAGCTCATACTGCAGGCAGAAGAGATGAGATAACATTTCTGACATCTAGTATTTTTATTGCAGCTTCACAATTTCACTAGTTGGATGAGAATATGACATATACCTATACTTATGATTATAATTAAGTTAATTTCTTTTATTTTCTTCTTCGTTTTTAAACCAAGAAGTGCTCGTGTGATTATTTGTTTTACCATGTCAGTCGCCTCCTGCGTGCTGCGGTTATCCGTCAGCTCCTTCTTCCTCATCTTTCTGTTTTCCTTCTTCTCTTTGTCTTCATCTTTCTCTTCTGTCACATCCTCTTCCCTTCTCTCTGTTTCTCCCTCTTTCTTTTTCTCTTTCTCTCCTTCATTCTGCTGCTTTTTGAGACTCTCCCACTGAAAATACCACAGTGATACAAGTGTGGGTCAACAAGGTGAGATCATTGGAGTTTTCTTGTTATAAAGATGAATTTATGTTTACATTCACTGTTACCAACTAAAGTTGATTGTGTGTATCTTTGAACCAGTATGTGTTTTCTTTATGTGTGTTTGTGTTGTGATACCTTCAGTTTGGCCTCCAGCTCCATCAGTCCGTCACTCAGCTCTCTGATGGACGCCACCATCTCTGAGTGTTTACTGACCGTCTTCTCAATGTACCGCTGCCCCTCCTCCACCCCTAAAACACACAAAGACACACACATGGGTACATACGATGGGGGACTTGGTTTTCCAAGTTGACAATCTGTCGGATCAGGATGATAACATGTATCTAAACAGGCCGGCTGGAGGATGGGTCTGATTACCAATGAGATCACTGAAACCTTTCGATGAGGCATAAATCAAAATGTTGTCTGACTGTGAAGCGATACTAATCATGGTTAAATATTTGAAAGAAAAGTGAAACCACGTCTGCATGAATGATTTCCACCCTGTGGCCCTCACACTGGTAGTCAGTCAATAGCAATATTTTAGATATTTGTTGGTTTCTTTTTCATCTGTCACAGAGCTGTGAGCTGGGAAGAACAGCATTTAGTTTTGTTTGTATGGAGTACACAAGGAACAATAAATGAAATCTTAAATTCAGAAGGAAATTGATAACTGGTTAAAATGTTAGACCAAACTATGCCAAAGTGATATTGTATGAAACAACTGTATCAATATCAACTTTTCTATAATCAGCAGCGTTGATTTTATATCCAGTGGAAGTGAACATTTTGGAACATGACTGAGAGGATACATCAGACAAAAAAGGTTGGGAACCACTCGGCTAAATCACACAGCTTTCTGCGCTAGCTGTCGTTTGAGATCAGTCTGCTGTTACTCACCGTGCAGTCTGACAGCGAGCTCAGCGATCTGACTGATCCTCTCCTCCTGCTGAGGAACCGTCGGCCAGACGAACTTCTCAAACTGCCGGTAGAGAACTGAGACGGCTTCTGTGCTGCGACACTCTGAGGAAAACTTCCCGACTCGAGCGATCGTCGCACTCGCCTCCTCGCACCAGAACTGATACTGTTCGTACAAAACAACATGTTTTTTTTAAATATTAGAAACAAAAAAACCCCACAGAATAATAATACAAATCAAAGAAAGTAGCGTAATCAGTTTTCGTCACCTCCTCCATAGCTTGCTGCAGTCTGCGGGTCATATCCAGCGTTTTTTGGTGCTCGCTGACACTTCGCTCAAAATCTCCCATCTGTCTCTGCAGCTCGTTGATGGCGTCCTCTGTCTCCCGGGCCACACCCCCGTCTTTGACCTCTGACCCCAGTCGGGCTGTCACACCCTGCAGACGTTTCCTGAGCGCCTGGATCAGACAGAACATGACTGACCTCCTTCTGTCCTCTCAACCACTTAATTTGAGTTGTTAATGTTCCATTTAAAATGTTAAAATGGCACGACAGTCATATAAGAGTTGTAGGAGTCAGGTAGATTTTCATCCACCTGGTTTTATGTAACCTTATACTGTTATTGGTGCACAAAGAAACACGAGCTGAAACTTGTTCTTCTTCTATTGTGGTCAAATCATTCACGTCCAGCTGCCACGTACCTTTACAGATCTCTAATCCAATGAGAGCGTACGTTATAACACCACTAGTTCGAGTCCTGTGGCACTGACTCACATTTTATCATGGTCAAATTTCAGGAAGTTGCACATCAGAGGCTCAGATCAGGACCTGGACTTACCTGCAGCTTCTCCTCGTAGAGCTCCACCTGCTGCAGCTGGTTCCTGACGGCCTTCATGTTCCTGGTCCTGTCGTTTCTCTTCAGGTAGTTAAACTTCAGGTTACTGAAGCGCTTCTTCAGCTCCTTAAAGGAGTCACGAAGCTGAAATAGGAATCATCAGAAAATCAGTCGCCAGTCCAACAGCTGATTCTACAAAGAGATGGTCTGTGTTTACACATCATGAATCATGAAGGACTTCCACTGGTTGGTCATGTGGGTGCAACTAGCAAATAATTCAACGTTAATGAGTCAGATTATTTTTCCATAAAATAAGATTGAGTCATCACTGAAATGTCAAAATGTTGGCAAAGGCGATTCTCAGTTTCCTTTAGAGATAAATTTGATCATAAGATTTCCTAACTTGGTCTAAATGTAAACCCTAATGATTTCATAGTTATATAAAACAAATACAATATTTGAAGTTTTAAAGTAGAAAGTAACAAGATCTCCTGTTTTTTGCCATGTGAATGTCATGGCTTTATGTCCGGTGATGTTGGGCAGCCGTTTGGTCCAGACTGAAATATCTCTACAACTATTAGATGGATTTCATTTTCAACATTCATAGTCCCAGGAGGATGAAATGTAATACTTTTGGTACTCCTCTGAATTCTCCTCTATTGCCACCAACAGGTCGTTAAGTTTTTCCTTAACCTTTGAAATATTTCCACATCTACTAGATGAATTAATACAGGTATTTATGGTCCTCAGAGGATGATTAACATGATCTTTGGTCACTTTTCCTCGAGCACTGAGGTTCTCATTTGTGGTTTCGAGTGAAATATCTCAATTGTTGGATGGATTCTCCTGAAACTGGAGACTTATGTTCCCTTCAGGGTCAACTGTTATGACTTTGGGGATATTAATACTTTGTGATCGAATACCTATGAAACTAAAGACATTACTATCCAAATTAAAAGCAAAAAAATCAACCTACTGGTGGTGCGAGAGGAAAAGCCATTAAATCATTGAATTAACTAGGATTTAATCTCTGGGGATCATGAATGTCGACAGAGATTTTAACACAGTCATCCATCAGACAGTCGGTGAGATATTTCAGACATTGCCAACCAGGGCAACTAGCAGGGCTGGAAATAGTTTTTCACATTATTTCTTATTGTCTACATCATTTATTTATACTCAGTCAAAGGTTGTCTTGCTGCGTGTAGTTCAACTTGGCGGCGTTGCGAAAGCCTGCAGATGGAGCTTTGATAGTTTATTTTTAGAGCAGGAGGGTTTAAATCCAGAGGGACATGTCTGCGTCTAACAGGGGGTACAGCGGTATCAGATGGCTCATCTGTTAGCTGAGAGCAGCTGAGAGAGAGAGAGTTAAGTAGAGAGAAACAACGCTGTCAATTAACTGAACGGCTGAGAGAGTAAAATCAGAGGCTGAGGAGGATGAACTGTTTCCTAACACTGAAGAGGCGGGAGGGGGAGGTTGCTGATCCAAGAGCCACCCGGGGAAACCCAAGATCTGAGACTGAGGGCTAAAAATAACACAGGTTAACTACATAAGAGATTACTCATAACTACCAGGAGGTAGCAAGAGGTAATACAATGAGTTCATCATTAGATGCATTAAAATAATGCTGAGTACCATGAGAGTACCCCAAAAGATTAAAAGTACTAGAAAATAACCTGGAGTATGAGGTAAATTAGACTACCCCCCAAGGACCCAAACCCTGTAAGGGAATTACATACTTACTTTGACATCAAACCCATCACACCCTAAGAACTATAGAGTAGCCCACATAGCTGACCATAGAGTTCAAGTATTATAAGTACCCTAGAAAGGTTTTGGTTAAAATCAATGAACCATGAGGGGAAACCCAGTTTTCCAGGACCACAACAATACTCGTGTAGAACCTGGAAATACTCATTTACTATATTTAAGGGCCATAAAGAGAGATTACTATGAAGTTTTATAAAGTTACATAAAGTGAAATGACATATCCTTTCATTTAAGGATTCAGAAGATCTGGAAGTACAACGAAACATGACTACAAGTAATGTAAAATATGAGTACCGAGACATATCACAGACAACCATCAAGTATATTGAGCCCCTGAAGACTAAGAGACTCTGTAAGACTGCACGAGCTTACCACAAAGTACCATCAAGTATCTGACTTTTTATTTATTTTTATAAATAAAAGTATTTGACAGAGTAATGGCGAAATAATTGGGTACCCTAGAAGACCATAAGGTACAATGCATGACCCCAGATTACCACAGCGTAGTAGAGCCACCCTACAGTACCATAAAGAACCTCCAGAAGGTTGTTGGTTAAATGTTCTGATGGTACTCCAGTTGAACCAGCGTTTGCAGCCCTAAAACAACAAAACCTCAGTCTGACCTGCGTCCATTTAGAGCTATTTTACAGCTTCATGAATTATTCCATGATATTGTTCTGAATGATCCAAGAAGGACCACCTCACACAGCCCAGCTGAGCAAGTCTTAACAAAAATAACAAAAGCTATCATGAGTCATCACTTGTGGGTCACATAAGACAACGAGATAACCCTGAGGTGGCATCATATCCAAGAGATAATGAGAATGAACCATGAAGTACCCCAACATGCCATGAACTGCCAGGAAGATTACCGTGAAGTAAAATAAAATGAGTTCCCTGTAGTGTCTCAAATAACTATAGGATGAAGAACCACAGAATACGCTCTTCAACCACACTGAACACTTTGCACAGAAACTTAATTCAAATATCTTTCAGGGTTCAGCTGTCGGACTCTGGGATCGAGTACTGTGTCTTTAGGGATCCTTAATGAGAACCATAAATACTCTGAATGCCTGCTGTGAGAATAAACAAACCACAAGTGAACAAGAATAGAACCACTCCTCAGCAACAGCTCATCATCATCCAGCAACAAACTCATATTATTCCCTATATTCCCTTCAGGTGACTCAGCAGTGTGGACACAAACAAGTGCAGAGAGTCTTAGTCACTCTGCATCTCAAGTCTTCTTTTTACCCTCGAGCTCGCCCCTCAGCCCTCTGATTGAGTTTTCGTCGTTGGCTTAGTGGTGGTGTCCAATTACAGAACTACAGAACAGTGACAGTTAAGCCTTCCAAATGGATATTATTCACCACTGATCTCGTCGCTGAGGGCTTCCCTTAATCCCATAATACCTTGAGGAAAATTTAATATAAAGATGCTGATATCACACCAAGTCTTAAAGGCCATCAGGGCACAAGGAGATACAATGAGATGAAAATGGTGATCTGACTCCAATCTAAAACTCCTGACCTGAAAACTGAGTGTTTTCCTGAATGGTTCTTAGCAGGATTCTCACTGGCAATCTGTGTGCAACATCAACACAAACTATAAAAACAAACTTTCACATGAAAACTGTGTAATCTTAAATTATAATCTGAATATCACCCGGTGTTGAGTTGAACTTATGGAAGTCCAGTAAAATCTGCATAAAGTGTAGAGATGCCCCTTGGACGTGATGGAAAAGTTTGACAGACACTTGACAGATCTTTGCTGTTACTGTTGATTTATTTTGAATATTTTTTTTATTGCATCATTTGTATTCACGTTAGAGTCCAGCAGTTGTCTTTGCTCTGTTTTGTTGATGCATTTCCTCTGTTGTTGCATCCAGTGTCTCAAATTCCACCATGGGAAGGTTTAGGAGGACATTAAGAGGACCACAATGAAACAATAAGAACATTACGATACTAAACAAAGTTTAAAGTCCTTCTTTCGTGTCTATTTCTGATCACACATCAATATATTTCTTGGTTTGGTATCACCAACAACTGTGGACCAGTTGAGTGTCGTGAAATATTGGCAGAAATGTGTAGCTTGTCACCAGCATACTTCATGATACTCCTGGAAGAGTTCACTTTTGGCCCTGTGGGTGAACTGGTGAAACACAAGATACAACAAAACGGTGAACTACTAATTTAAACTAGTGGTCAAACAACTCAGTAAATACTTCCCCTACCAGTTCTGTTGAGCTTTAAAGATTGTGGGAGATCTTCAAACTTCAAGATAACCTTGTCTACAATCCGAAACCTTTAAAAACAAAACAATCTTTTATATCTGGAATGAAAATAATAGGATAATGTTCTAATTAATAATAACTATTTAATAATGTTTGTTTGTGTGCAGGAGTGAGTCTCCATCCCAGCTGCTCCTGCAGCTTTCAGTGTGCTGGTGACACACTGCACCAGGTGCATGATGGGAAATACCCGTTGGCTGACTCTGCCTGTATTTCTGATCTGTCCAGCTGACTCCAGCTCTCCCTCTCACCCTCTCTTTCCCTCCCTCCCTCTCTCTCTCTGTCATTCCTCTAACAGCTGCTGCTCTGCTGTCCAATGACACTGCAGATTGAACCTCACACCAGTGAAACCAGTTAAATGTCAAACTAGTGAACATTTTACATTTTACAATCTCACTTAATCACAATTTCAAAATAGGACCAACTTGTTTTGTTTTATCAGTTTACAGATTTGTGGTTGTGGAGTTGGTGAACGCTAACAGGGCTGGTTGCTAAAGCTAACTGCTACATTGCTAGCCAGCTGGGCACAGTATCTCTGGAAGTCGCCCTCCACTGTTCTGTATACTTGAATATGTTTTCTGACAAAATAAAATTTGGTTCTGTGTGCTAACAAACTTCACTAACAGAACAATGCAACACAGCAAGTAAGCTATGCTAGCTTCCCAGGTAGAAAAAATGGTTTGGCCCAAAAATAGCCCAAATCTGGCAGAAGAAATAGATCGGCCCAACTACGGTTGACTCTTTTCAAAACATGCTGGTATCACGCTCCAGAGCCAGCCTCAATACGCTGGTTCAGATCTGGCTGCCAAAGTTGAACGTGACGTGAACATTTTGCATGATTTTATTTCACCCCATGAAAATTCCAGTAAAGATTTCATTGCAATTAATTAAATTTTCTGCCAAATGTCGCCATTCTACATTCTGGTGTGACCCTGCTCACTAACAACAGTGGAAACAGGTCAAAGAAATCTACAAAATACGCAATTTTAACTCAATTTACATCTTCTGAGAAATTTACATGAGAGATGAAAAACATTTTTTAATGTCGTTCTCATAGAGATAAGTTGGAGGCTTTCCCATTCACTTCAATTCAGTTTTCTTGGAGCAGCATCTAGTGGACATTATATGTACTGCAGCTGAACAAACTTCAACTCAGCTGCTGATACTAAACACAAACATGGCAGAACTTTCTCTGTGTTTTCTAACCCGGCACAAGTCTGCCTTTTTTAATTTTCTGACATTGAGAAAATATCACTGAACAAACCAGCAGCTCCAGTCAGAGAACGTTATTGCTGCAGTGAGCTGAGAGACTTTATGGACTCCCAATAAAATCTAAATGTGTCCCGTTGACCTCGGTTATATTTAGAGTCTGATAAAACTGAGCGAGTGGCAGCTTCAGACCACAGTCGTCCAAGTTAAGGCGAGCAGTAAAGTTACATTAAACAACTATTGATCAGTTAAGTTAGTTAGTTTAAAAATTAAAACTATTATTAAAAATCTGCTGTGTAGGTTTGATTTAGCTCCTAAAAGTTAAAGATGTCATGTTAATTTCTAGTTGATATAAATATATACAAAGATAGTATTTACAAAATAAGTGAAGCTCATTTGTACAGTAGTCTTAAACTTAAGTCCATATTTTCTTAATAATTTCCCAGTTTGTTACCTTGAAAGAAATGTAATCTGGTACTTATTTTTGGGAAGATAGACACAGTGTTTAACAGACACACTCGAAGAAGAATATATTTACTAACTGAGGTTAAAATTGAGTTTCTCCCTCAAGAAAATGTCTGATTTATTTTTAGTAAACTGAAATTATGAAAAAAATATTTACAAATTGCAGACCTTTAAAAAGAACAACGTTTAATTAATCAGTCATAGAAGAGAGATACATTTAGGTGATGTGAGTGTATACAGAAGGTGTAATAAAGGGCAACAGAGTCACACAGAGTGAAAACCTGCAGCCGGTTCAGTAATTCTGTATATTTGTGGTTATTTGTGGACAGACAGACAGACAGAAAGTGGCAGCAGCCCCCTCTGCTGGTCATACTGAAGAACAACAGCATCCCAAATCAATCAGAGCTTTGTGTCAGTAGTTACCTGTCCAGATACTAAATGCAGGTAAACTGCTTTAGTCCATGTTATTACCCATACCGCAGAAAATGTTGCACTGTATCAATAGTATTTAAAATTATAATGAAATCAAATCTCATTTTATGAATAATTTACAGTCTGTAAACGTCATTCAGTTTATGGGTAATAATAATAATCAGTTGTGTAAGTTTTAAGAAGTTTTCATGGTTAGTGGCGGAGTCTGCCACTCCTGTCCTGGATCACCTTTACATGTAAGAGGGACTGACAGGAAGTGATGCAGCAGGTACATATATATAGACGATTGTACTCTGAGTAACTACGACAGCATCTCTTAACTAATGACTGCAGCGACCTCACCTGGTTGATATCATCATTGAGTCGACAGGCGAGCAGCTCTCTGCGGAGTTTCTCTTCACGTCGAGCTACGTCATTCAGCCACGAGACACAGAGAGAGTCCAGAGAGAGAAGACGAGCCTCCAGCTGCTCCACTCTGAAACACGTCCAACCCTGAGAGCGGAAGACAAAGTGTTCAAAGCCAGTACTGAAGTACTAACACGAGTGAAAATACTCCATTTCAAATAAAGGTACAGAAGTAATCTAAATCAAAGGAACTGACAGTCTGATTTTATGTGAGGTTTTACAAGATGACCATGTTCTTTTAAGGAGAAGTTCACTAGTGTGTGTGTGTGTGTGTGTGTGTGTGTGTGTGTGTGTGCTCTCATACACTTTGGTTGATGGCGGTGCAGATGTCTGTCTTCAGTGTAGAAGCTGTTTCAAACAGACTCTGGATCTGCTGTTGTTGCTCTCTTTTTCCACCCAGCTCCACCTCTAAACCAGTTAGAGGGCTTGTGAGGTCCGACTGAAGCAGCATCTCCAGCTGAGCACAAGGAAGACAACACTGAAAGTAAGAATGACTCACTAACAGTCAGGAGGCTTCCAGTACAGGTGAGTTCAGGAAGAGTCAACAGATTTACATTTACATCGACCTTGCCAGTATTCGCACCATGAGTACAAAGCTTGAAGCCCCGTAAGATGATCAGGTGATTTTGCACATCTAGCTGTCTCTCAAGGTAAAGAGGAATTATTCAGGGTGTAGATCTGAGAGTAGTATGCAAGACTTGATGGGAACGTACAGTTGTTGTTATTAATCTTGGTGGAATAGCTTTAGATAGAAGAACCTCCTCTCTGCTCCACTGACCTGTTGGGATGTGCGGTGGAAGCTGCTGGTCTGGTTCAGAATCGACTTGCTCTGATGGATCTTGTTCTTCACGCTCTTCTGGAGCTTCAGGAGCTCTGACAGATCCTCCTCCTTCACTGTTTTTCCCTTAAACTCCAGCTTGCCCTGGACTCCTCTCAGAGTCTCCCAGCTCTTCTCCATGTACTCTACCTCAGCGTCTAGTTGCTGGACAAAGGAGGTGAGTGTGTCTGGTTATGGCCTTCAGACAATTCATCAAGAAGTGAGCAAGATACCAGATACAGAGAATCAATTAGATGTGTTGTCACTGTCACAGCATCAGGAGTTCCAGTCTCAAGTCTACCCAATAGGTAGATGTTCTGGACCATGGGACTTCCCGGACAAATATATAAAATTACAATAGCAAAAGTCCCAGCAGATGAAAAGCACCAAATTTTGAACCACCCAAAGGCCCCTCCAATCCCATCAGTCTCTGCAGTCCAATAATCAGTCCTTGTTTTCCAAACAGTCAAAGCTAACTGAGTAGTCCCAATTCACAACAGTCCAAAAGTCCTGGTGGTTCCATCCGTTGCCCTGATCTGGCAGTCGCAACTGTCAAAGTTTCCAGGAGTACTTATTTTTTCAAAAGTCCCAATGGTTCTTGTAGTAACCACACTACAGCAATTACAGGGACACTGGGAGTCCCATTTGTAGAGGTTCTGGATCAATGACACTCCTCGGACATATATGGTTTAACTACCAGTAGCCCCTGTTGTCCAAAGGAACCAATGGTCCTGATGGTCATAGCTATCAAAAAGTACCAAATGTTCATACTGGTATAGGTCCAACAAGTCCTGACAGTCTCTGACAATGACTCCCATTTTACAACAGTCGCAGTGGTTTCAGCAGCAGCTACAACCCAGCAGGTACAACTGTCACAGTACCAGGAGTCCTAAATGGCTCCAGCAGTAACCACATTCCAACAATCACAGCCATCCTTTCTGTACCACTGAGACTCCTTGGACATTGCTGATCACACTACTGGTGGTCCTTCTAGTCCAAACATACCACTGGTCCAGAGAGTCCCAACAGCCTCAACAATCATTACGGTCAAAAAGTCCCATTAATGATTGTAGTCCCATTAGTATCAATAGATCTCAACAATGTCAGAGCTCCAAAGTCCCTCATCAGTTATCAAAGAGTTCTGACAGTGCTTTATGTCCCTGCAGATCAAAGTCACAAGACTCACAATAAAATGTGGTCCGGCTTGGTTGAAATGCTCCAGCAGCTTGGAGGTCTGCAGGTCCGAACCCAGATCCATCTCAGTGCAGGAGTCCATCAGCTGAGAGACACAGTTCAAGTCCTTCAGGGTCTGAAAACATACAGCATACCAGTGGTGGAAAGTAGCTACGTACTTTTATATAATTACTGTACCTTGTTATAGTTTCTAGGTACTTGTACTTCGTTTAGTTATTCCTATTTTACTATTCTACCTGAATTAATTTAAAAGTAACACATACTCCACTACAATCATTTGGCAGCTATAGTTACGAGTTACATCGCGGTAATAGATTTATGACAACTAGTTACATCTACACAGCGTATCAAGTACCTTGAGCAGTCTCTCCTGGTATTTCCTGCAGTACTCCTGCTGCTGGATCTGGATTTGCTGTTGACTCTGCAGCTCATTCACTTCCTGTTTAGTTCTGCTGAGTCGCTCCACCATCTGCTGCACCACAGACACCACAGACTGCAGGTGTAACGCTGCTCCCGACACCTGACAACACAATATATAACAAAGCATATCGTAGTAAGTATCGACAGAGCAAAAGGTATTCTTGATGATTCTGAAATCCCAGTTCCTGACAGTCTTGTTACCATGGGAACAGTATTGATGTAGTTGTTTCCCAGTTCTTGAACAGCGAGGAAGCCCTGCAGTGTTTCCTGCCAACAGGCATCAACCTGTTTCTTCTTCTCTGGTGAGCTGGAGCTGCTGGTTGTCCTGATGTTACTGTTGTCAGCTTCCTTCCCTTCACGCTTCTCCTCCTCTTCATCTCCCTCTGGTCTCCTCATGTAGATCTCCCTCAGTCCTTCCATCTCCTCCTCCACCTGCAGAACATGAATGGAGGAATTACCTTCACCTTCATCATAGACTTCAAAATTAAAACAATGTCCTACTTTTATTCCAACAATTTGGTGCAGAACAAGAGAATGACTTGCATGATTTTCCTGAGACTTGTGGGTAGAAAACAATGAAGACGCTGGCTTGTTTAATATTAGTACAAACTAAAACACAGAGGAAAACTGTTATACTGTATTATATTTTAGACAGCTAGAAAGGTAGCGTGCCATCTATAGCAGCTGCACGACTGCACTCAAGTGGAATTTGCCACCACATTTCTAGTATTCCTCCCTCACAGGACACCAGAAGAGACTCTGACCTGCTCTGCTCTCCTGAGGAAAGTGACGTAGGGTCGCAGCAGCTGCAGGTTTGAGTCGATCTTGCTGTTCAGACTCTGCAGCTCCTGCAAGACAAGATCAACTTGAACAGCAAGTTCAGGACTCAATGAACCAGTTTGCTCAGCAGCAGGTGGACTGTGTTGAGCAGCAGTGGTTCTGGTCTGTCTGCCTCTCTTCAGCTGCTCTGTCAGAGCCTTTAGAGGGGGAAGCTGTCTGCTGGGTTCACTGGTCCTGATGGTCCAATCCGTGTGTAGACCTCTGATCTGATCCAGGATCTGCTTCATGTTCTCTGCATCACAACCTACGGACTGGAGTTAAAGACGAGCAAAATTGATTCCCCCTCTTTTACTCAGAGGAAATACATGCATCAATACTGTGAAAGTTGAATTCTGGACAGGAAAATAAAAGAGCACTAAGAAGCTTTTGTATTTTACTTTTATCTCAGTTTGTTGTTTAAACAAATGAAAACAGCAGAGAGCAGGAAAAATGTCTTACCATGTCTAAAAACTGGACTCAAGTTTGTTGAACTGTTGTGGGTTTAGGTAGATTATAACTTTTGTATAAATAAATACGTGTATGTGTGGCGGTTTGTACCTCAGCCTGTGTTTGCAGCTGCAGGTGCGTCTTCAGGATGTCTTCTGCCTCAGAGAGCTGCCGTCCTGCTTCAGAGCAGCTGGACAACACACTGCTGCCCTGCTGCACCCAGGTCCAGACCTGGAGACCAGATACACTTTAAATTCACGTGCAGTACCAGCTTCTTTAGTAACACCCGCTTAAACACTGAAATTACACTACTTTTAAAAAACAGAGGAAATGTCACCTTGTCCACGAGGAGTTCACACGACGACAGCAGCTGTTGCCTCTGGTTAGTCAGGAGGGCTCGGCGGGTCTGGTCCTCTCCACTTTTAGTCTCATTTCCCAGCATGCACTCCTGCCCTGCCACCTGCCTGCTTCCAAAAAAGGGGAAATCATGCAGATTTCATGTCCCATGTTTACAGATCTACACTTGTTTTATGACTGAGTGGATTCAAGAATTATGTGTTTCTGTTGTTTATTTTATTTTCTTATAAAGAAGGTCACACGTCATGATCAACACATCACAAAATGAAAATATGTACATACATCAAAACCTTTTTTCCTTCCTCTGCCTTTGCAAAGCAATGACTGGCTCTTGCTCAGACTAAGGAGAGCAGCCATGCTGCGAAAGCCTTCTTTGTGACAGATCTACCACCGTTATTAGAAAAGTTGTATCATTCTGCTTTAAGACAGGTCAGGGCTTTGTGGGTAAAACAGACAGAGCAACCAGTATTGAACACTTATGCAGTATTTTATGATTTTTCCGACCTGGTGGTGTTGGCAGTAGCAGCTCTGTGCTGTTTGGTTTCTTCCTGTTTGTCTTCAGCCTTAGAAAAAAAACAAAACTGTTTGATTAACTTGATTACAGACAGAAAGCTGCAGATGTCTTCAGATATCTCAAAATCTATTGATGGAATGCCCAGATCTCTGAACTCTTCACATTTTTATGTCCTTTTCCTGCGCCACCACCACCGAGACGAACCGTTACTTCTGGTGAGGTGCATCAGAACTCAGAACATGGCTGCATGCTTCACATTGGTCTTCATCTGGACATCTTGGACCATTAAAACTGGTTCTGATTCTGTTTGCTGGTGGAAAGAATTACCTCTGGTTCAGGTGCAACATCTCTGTTGGACTCTGGTCCAGATTCAGGCTTTAGGTATGATGTGGATCCTGGGGGATCATTTATGGTCTTCTCAGGTTCAGAATCTAACTTGAGGTCTGATGTGGATCCAGTCTTCAGATTAAATTTGAATCCAGACTGCAGATCTGGTCTAGATTCAGGCTGCACATCTTTAGTCTCATCTGATCTGGATCCTGACTCAAAGTGTTTGGTCTCCTCTGATGTGGATTCAGGGGTAACATCACTGGTGAGCTCTGATCCAGTTTCTGGCTTCACATCTGATCCCGAGCCAGGCTTCTGTTCTGATGTGGATCCTGGGGGAACATTTATGGTCTTCTCAGGTTCAGTATTTAATTTGGGGTCTGATCTGGACCTGGTCTTCAGATTGAACTTGAATCCAGACAGGTTTTGGATCTCCTCTAGTCTATATACAGGCTTAAACTGTAACTTGAATCCAGGGTGCAGGTCTGGTCTAGATTCAGGCTGCAGGTCTGGTCTAGATTCAGGCTGCAGATCTTTACTCTCCTCAACTCCAGATGCAACTTTCAGATCTGATATTGATTTAGACTCTGAATCTAACGCAGATCCTGGAGAATTTTTAGTCTCCTCTGCTCTGGATTCAGAGACCATGTCTGGGGTTAGTTCTGTTCTTGATCCAGGTGTTTGTTCTAATCCGAATCCAAGAAGAAGATCTCTGGTCTCTTCTGATGGAGAGTCTATGTTGAGGTCTGATCTGGATCCTGCCTTCAATTCGAATCCAGACTGCTTTGGATCTAATGTGGATCCTGAGTCAAAGTCTTTGGTCTCTTCTGATGTGGATTCAGATTCAGTCTTCACATCTAAACTGGATGGTGGTTGAACTTCTGATCTGGATCCAGGCTGAAGGTCTCTGGTCACTTCAGGATTTGAACCTAATTTGAGGTCTGATCTGGATCCAGCCCTCAGGTTGAATTTGAATCCAGACTGCAGGTTTTGAATCTCCTCTAGTCTATATACAGGCTTAAGCTGTAACCTGAATCCAGGGTGCAGGTCTGGTCTAGATTCAGGCTGCAGATCTTTACTCTCCTCCACTCCAGATGCAACTGTCAGATCTGATACTGATTTAGACTCTGAATCTAATGCGGCTCCTGAAGAGTTTTTAGTCTCCTCTGCTCTGGATTCAGAGACCATGTCTGGGGTTAGTTCTGTTCTTGATCCAGGTGTTTGTTCTAATCCGAATTCAAGAAGAAGATCTCTGGTCTCTTCTGACGGAGAGTCTATTTTGAGGTCTGATCTGGATCCAGCTGGATTGAATTCGAATCCAGACTGCTTTGGATCGAATGTGGATCCTGATTCAAAGTCTTTGGTCTCTTCTGATGTGGATTCAGATTCAGTCTTCACATCTAAACTGGATGGTGGCTGCACTCCTGATCTGGATCCAGGCTGAAGGTCTCTGGTCACTTCAGGATTTGAACCTAACTTGGGGTCTGATCTGGATCCAGCCCTCAGGTTGAATTTGAATCCAGACTGCAGGTTTCTGGTTTCTTTGGTTGTGTAATCTGACTGCAGGCCTGGGCTCTCTGTTAATGTGGGTCCAGACGGCAGGGTTTGGTCCAGGTTCTTCTCATCTGTGAGAGTCCAGTCCTGAAGTGAAGACAGATGCGTTACTAAATGTTTTTCATAACGTTTTGGGAAACAGCTCGTTAGATTCAGAAAGTTCATGAGATCATCATTTTATCTTCATCTTAACCGAAAGATGCTTTTGTCTCCTTCAGCTCAGCTGCCTGATTTCAGAGTTATCAGCTGACTGAATATTTTTAAATACAGACATCGGAGAGTCGAGAATGTCACTGCGGGCGGGATTTATATTTATAACCTGAACACAAGATGGATGCTGACAGAATAGACAGATGACTCTCACTGCTGCTGTGCTCTAATATCTATAATACTCTAATATACTGTTTAATAAACAGTGTTTCACTTTAAGACATCTTGACAGACGTCCAGATTTAAGCCTGTGTGATAACCTGCGTGTATTCAGCACCTGATTTATGAAGGCAGCAGCTCATTACTCAGACTAAACATATCCTGCTAATTCTCATCCAGCTACTTTGCTATAATTGTCCCTTACTTCAGAACCGGCCTGTCTGGACTCTTGCTCTTTCTTCCTGTTCTCCACCTGTTGGAGCTGCAGCCGGACAGCCTGGTCCGCTCTCCTCCTCCGATCCTGCAGCGTCTCCACCAGCTCCTCCAGCCTCAACGCTATCCCCCTGCTGCACCGGGAACTCTGGGAAGAGGACGCAGCATCAGCATCAGCATCAATCCATACATTCAACAAAGTCAAAAGCAGGCTGAGGAAGGATACAAATGAAATGTGAGTGGTTAGATAATGTGCAGCTGAGACACCTTCACCTCCTCCTCTTCGGCCTCCTCGTCCTGCAGTACTCCTCCTCTCCTCTGGAGGGCCTCAGTCCTCTGCAGCTGTCGGAGTTTCTGTAGAAGAATGTTGCTGCTGGTTAAAACCTGCAGAGACTTCTCCAGAAGATCTGGAATCAAAGCAGAAAGACACAACGACGGCCGTTCTGGTGAAAGTCACAGAGAGATTGTAGAAAAATTCCTAAAATATTCTCAAGAGAAACTCTGAATGTAAAAAGAATGACATTGAGAGGTTATTCTGGGACTGGAATGTATCCCAGCATGCCTTAGGTCCAGGACAGTATACCAGAGTTGACACAAACAGGGAAGTAAAATACATAATACAGAAGACATCAAAATAAAATGAGTGATATATATTTTACAGCTGTGTGTAACACACACACTGGTTACCTCTCCGCATGGAGTCGTACGTCAGCTGCACTTCAGTCAGTCTGTCGTCGTCTGCTTCGAGTTTTAGATCCTCAACTTTATCGATACCAACAGAAAACTGAAAATGGAAACAGACAAACAGATGTTGGTCAGAGCCCATCTGAGCTGACCTTTGACCTTTTAGATATAAAATGTCTTCAGTTCATCCTGTTACACAAATATGTGATTTTTTTGTCATACTTATTATATGAATAGTTAAGTTATGGCCAAAATGTGTTTTGTGAGGTCACAGGAACCTGAGCTTTGACCTCTAATCAGTTCATCCTGGAGTTATGGTGGACATTTGTACCAAATTTAATGAAATTCTTGAGATATTGCATCTACAAGAATGGGACAGGTGAGCCACCAGAAAACTTAGTGCCTCTGGATGGGATAAAAGTCAGAGGACCACCAAAGTTTTCACAGTTCATCCTGATTGGAACATTTCAAGATAATCCATCCAATAGTCGCTGAGACATTCCACTCAAAACCACAAACTGAACCTCATGCTGGAGTTCAAGTGGGGAGGATCATCAGCAGGATTCATCCTCTGGGGAACATGAATGTCTCCGCCTAATTTAACGGCCATCCGTCCATTAGCAGTTGAGTTATTTTAGCCTGGACCACAGCGATGGATCAGCCTCACACTTGACATTGCCATACATCATGTTGGAGCTATTTATTGACGAAGTGACTCTAAGCAGCATCTTCAGTCCTGAGCTCATCCTGGGGGGGGAGTCAGGTTTCAGCTCCCAACTCTACAGTCGACTACACTCAGCTGACTCTCGAGTCGAGTGGTGATTAAGCTAAAACTGTAAATATCCCATATGTTTGATTAACACTTAACATTGTTTGAAAGTGTTAATCTCACTCAGCGTTACTGTGGTTGACGTTTATTAGCTGCTTTCAACTCGTAAAAAAATATGTGAAAGCACGGAAGACTAGAATAGCACCATAAAGCTGACTGTTGGACTGTTTTAGATAAAGGCTGCAGCAGGTGTTGCTAATAAAATGCCGGCCAATGAGCACGGCTTACCGCGGCACGCCAGCGATTCAGAAAATACACCGCACCGCCTGAAGAATGTGAGACTGAGAGCTGGAACAAATGTCCTTCATGGAGCCACGAGACGAGGATAAATCACATGGTTTATAAAACACAGAGGACATCACGCTTCATCTCCGAGAACTTTACTGCCCAAAGAGAGGAGGTCGGAGGTCACCGCCGTCTGACCAGAGATGAACACGTAGAGTGAGAGTCAGATTACAGTGAGCTGCGGTTACATTATGAACAGTCTCACTGTCTAACACCAGGTAACACATTTCTGACTTACAGTGCTTTAAAACTACAGACTTCTGTTTTATAATTTGTTGACTTGAGTTACTGATATTATCTAAAGGTTCCCACAGATGTTCAAACCAGATAAATCCTTCCGTCAAGGTAACCGCGTGTTTCATTTAGTCACATGTTGCTATGAGTTCCAGGAGAGTCAGAGAGAGGAAGGAAGACGGAGAACGAGACAAAACACTCAGCCAGGTAGATTTTCATTGTCAGTCGTGGTCGACGACAACGTTGACCATCAGGGAGCGTCTGTGGCTGAAGTCTGTGTGTGTGGCTCACACTGCAGATTCAGCATGAAGAACTGGTGGCAGTTTGTGGGTGGGAGAAATCACTCTGATTGGCTCTTCAATGCAGAAAAGACAAATGGCAAAAGAAAAGGAACGTCCCTCGAGCCTGATCCTGTCAGATCCATGACTTCATCCATCGAGTGTTTTTATCTCCTCCATCTCTTCGTCACTGACATTTACAACTTTTTATCAGACATGTTCTTGATTATGAAGGTTAAATAAACGAGCGTGGTGTCTAATGTGCTGCTTTATCATTACGATAGTTTGTAAATCTGGTGAACTGGAGGAGATTTTCTTTTCATCTGAAGAAGTGCTTAGATAAGATGCACTATGTTGCCAAAAGTATTTGCTCACCTGCTTTGACTTTATTTTGAAATAAAGTAACATCCCATTCTTAATCCACAGGGTTTAATATGACGTCGGTCCCTTTGCAGCTCTAACAGCTTCAACTCTCCTGAAGGCTTTCCACCAGGTTTAGGAGTGTTTATGGGAATTTCTGACCATTCTTCCAGAAGCTCATATGTGAAGTCACACCATGATGTTTGACGGAAAGGCCTGGCTCTCAGTCTGCGCTCTGATTCATCCCAAAGGTGTTCTACAGGTTGAGGTCAGGACTCTGCAGGCCAGTCAAGTTCATCCACACCAAACTCTCTCCTCCATGTCTTTATGGAGCTGCTTTGTGCTCTGCTGCTCAGTCATGTTGGAACAGGAACATCCCCAAACTGTTCCCACAGAGTTGAGAGCTGGAACTGTCCAACATTTCTTGGCACATTTTCCTCAAAAACTGATTTGAAAAGTCTGGTTCAGACAAATTCCCCCCTTAACTTGCAGAAACAGGCAGACTCTCCAGTGTATTTTGGCATATTTAAGGTACATTTAAAGGGGTTATCCTCCGGAGAACAAGAACTGGAGCCAGGAAGTGTGATGGCCAGAAGTTTTTGCTCGTCAATAGCTTTAAAGAATTGCCTGCATTATTGTGGAGTTATATGAATGCTACTGATTAACTAACTGAATGAAGTTGTGCGTTAACCTACTACTGATGTTGCTGATGTTCATACCTCCAGTCCTCGGCAGTAAAAGTCTGAAGCCAGCGTCAGGACTTCCTGTCGTCTCTCCAGCAGGCGGAGGAGCAACAACCATCCCTCCTTCAGCGATGCCCCCATGGCCTTGTACACTCCCTCCTCCTCCTCCTCCCGTTTCTCGCTCCTCTGCTGCTCCATCATCCCTTCATCCCTCCTCCTCCTCTGCTTGGTCTGACGGCTCTTCTCCACCACAGCCAGCACCTCCCTCTCGTGTTTCTGGGATAACGACAGGTTTAAAAAAAGACAGTTCATGCTGGGATTACAGCACCAATCCCCTCCACAAAAGTCCCTTAAACATTAGCAAGAATCACGACTTTAGTGTTTTACAGCGAACCTTTGAGCCCAGTTGTAACCTTTTCTTTTTAAAGTAATAACTTGTTTACATTGGTAAATGACAGGAAAGCACCTCATTTCATCAGAACGATCGATGAGGGAAATGTTGAATGACGTATTGCATTGAGTTACAGGATCTAGTGGAACAGAAGCTGGAGACGTCAGGACTTCGGCTCTATTTGTGTTCCCGCGCTGCGTCCAGCATCAGATGACCTGACGCCACGTGTCTGTGTTTCTGTGTTTACCTTGAGTTTGTCCATCAGCTGCTGTTGCTCCTGGATCAGCGTCTGGTTTTCTTCCTTGTTCGATCCGATCTCACAGAGGCCTGGATGGACCTGGACCAGCTGGAGGTGGACCAGAGACCCACTCTGCACACACACACAAACATAAACACACACAGACACACACACAAACATACTTTGTGAAAATGTTGTCGCTTAAGATTGTTTTTAACTTTGTTTTTGCTTTTTTCTCCACACAGTGACCTGCTGACAGCTCCAGGTGAAAAGGAGCTGTGTGTGTGTGTGTGTGTGTGTGTGTG
>CAEMYA010000427.1:570439-589137 GCA_903131615.1 Diplodus sargus | reverse complement strand
ACAGCAGGACTACCTTCCTGTTGCTACGCCGACATGCACCTGCAGTATCTTTGCCTCACACCTGTTCCTCCTCATCCTCTCTGGAGGCGCCTCACAGTTTGAAGTCTTCTGTTCTGATCCAACAGTCCTGGAGTAAATCCTCCCTTCATGTTCTGATGCTCAGTTATGTTGGAACGGTTCCAGATTTAAAGTCCACAGTCTGCGGAGGCGTTTCATATATTTGTCCACCTCATTTAACATCATAATATCTGTTATTACTGAGGTTTAATTTTAGGATCAAGTACACAGTTCTAACCTCTACACTGACTGTTGACTGTAAACCGAGGTGAGCGGTGTGTACTGTATATATAGACGTGTACACATTACACTTAATAAACAGCAGAGACAAACTTACTAACACCTGCAGCTCTGAGCGTTTGACCTTTCTGCAGGATGAGCTTCTCGTCGTCGTCTAAACTCATCACCAACTCGTTCGTCTGCAAGAAAAAGAAGTTCCAACTTAATGACAACTTCTGATTTCAAAGAGTCACAGAATTCACAGACGACATACATGTTTCCACCAACTATGATGAAAAAAAATCAGATTATTTCTGAGATTAAACATCTCTTCAGCTCCACCAGCTGTGACAGAATAAAGATATAAACCCAGAGTACACAGTTTAAATATACGCATGTAATAATATACAAATTATTTACCTTTACTTCTGATACTTAAGTTCACTTTAACTTCAGATATTTAAAGACTTTTACTCGGATACTTCTCGTATGGGTGCCTTTCACTTTCATCAGTAATATTTTAACACCATTTCTATACTTTGACACATTTATGACCCAAACAATGACTTGGATACTTTTATCAGTGCTGTCTGGAGGACGTTGGTCCCTCAGACAGCAGGGTGACTGAGACAGGTACCTTCGCTCCGTGTGCCTGGTGGATGATCTTCATGGTGTCTGAAAATACAGGAGTCAGATGGTGAATGTGTGTTTTACCAGGTGTGAACATTTCTACTTCCTCTCTTTTGTCTGCGCATCACGAACTGATTCAGAACAGAATAAATTCAATACACAGCGTAAAGGTTTTATTTGAAACTCAGGTGGCAGCTGGATTATATTGACACTACAACACATGTATAATAGAACATGTTTAATCAATCGACCATCTTTTTTCACTACAATCAGACTTCATAGTACAGAATTTTATATTTATCTCAGTTTTATTATTAATTTGTGATGTTTTTATCCTGATCGTTGGCACCATTTATGTTTCCTTGTTTCTTATTTTACAGCACTCTGTAACTGTGTTCTGAAAAGTGCTGTACAAATAAAGTTTATCATTAAAAAGTGCTGAAGCTTCAGAGCTGCTGTTAGTTTTATAACCACCAGATGTCACTGTGCTGCTGAGTTTCATCTGCTCATCAACAAATATCACCAGGGAAACTGGTTTGTTACACCCATTAAAGGAGCAGTCTGTAGTTTTGTTGAGTAGTGCTCTTTTTAAAGCAAACCATGTCAGACATACGTACCATAACTGTGTTTCTTGAAAGGAGGAGGAAGTCCTGCTCTTGTTGCGATATCTGGAAGAAATGTCACGGTTACTCATGATTTTAGCCTCAAGTTAAAAACTATAGATGGTAACATACGATATGTACATATAAAGGCATTAGACTTCTAGAATAAAGTCACAACATTTGAGAAAAAAGTCTGAATTTAACAAAAATAAACATAAGCAAAAGTGCCTGTGAACTAAGGCTACAACTACTAATTATTTCCTCAATTAATAGCTTTGTAGTCTGATCTATAGATATATTCGGTGTTTTTATTTCCTGTTTATACTGTTGACACTGTTCTGACTGCTTTTACTACTTATTCATAATCACTGTTAATCACAACTAATGCTCTGCCTTTTATCCCCTTTGCTGCTGTAATAAATCAAATTCCCTTCCTGTGGGACAAATGAAGGATTATCTCATCTTATAAAATGTCGGGAAATGGAAAATGTGAATCAAGACAACGTTGAACGTTTAAAAATTTTGAAATTTTGAAATTAACATTTGAGAACGGTTCTCAAATGTTAATTTCATGACATAGAGGAGGAAAGAAACCAGAAAATATTCACATTTAAGAGAATTTGAACCTTGTTAAAAAATGATGAGAATAGTTCATGGTTAATAAAACCTTTGACATCTTATTAGGCAGCTAAGTGATGATACCAGACTAACAGGACAGCTGCAGGCTACAGGAGAATGTGGACTGTCAGGAAATGCTAACACATGCTAATGTCTCCAACCAACCTGTCAGCAAAACACTCAAAACTAACTTTTTCTCGTATATAAGGAACCAGCTGCTCCAGAAGTCGCTTGTTAGGATACAATAAATCCTGTCTTCCGACAGTCTCACCGTCTCTGACGAGCTGAATGAAGTCCTGCACGGTCTGGTCCAGATCGACCCGGTGAAACACGACCGGTTTGAAGTTTCTGTGCTCGAAGGACCTCACCAGCCGGACCGTCACCACCGCGTCCCCGGCCATAACCCGCTCACACTGAACGGTGCACCGGCTCTCTTCCTCAAACGTCGGCGCTGTCACACAGGTGTGCTGTTCGGCAGGTGTGGTGTCTGGACCTGCGGGCTCGGTGTCATGGTGGGTGTGATTAGCATGTGTTTTGAGACAAGCTTGGGCTAGCAACCCGAAGAGACCAGAGCAACCGAGACCGTTCAGCGATCGAGACCCGATGAGTCGATAACCGAGCGAGCGAGTCTCTTTTGTTCTTCGTGGGTTTTGGCGGGAATGTCTGTTTATCGCCACCTGCCGTGTCGGAGTGTTTACAACATGGAGGGAAACTGACCCACAAATTACAACAACATTCACTGTATGAAGGCAAAACGAGTGGTCCAAATAATCTGAACATGTCAAACTACCTTACACTTAAAAACTACATATATCACAGCGTTGAAACAACTAACCAGACATTACATCTGATCCAAACTAGCTTCATGTTCAAACTGTTTGTTAATGACGTACTAATAATGGCTGATATAAACAAACAAACCTCAGTATTTGAATTGGCCTCAAAAGTCCAGTTCTGGTCAGGCAGTAATCATACGTATTCAAACAACGTTTCCAAAATGTCTCGTTTACATCAGCAGCTTATTCTCAGCCATTTGTGTCCTTCAGCTGCCCGAAACAGAAAGCGGGCCTTGGCTAACAGAACCTGTTCAGAACGGCTCCATCAGCAAAGACACGCCTCACGTTATCACCGGTCAGATGATTCTCCCCAGAGCTGCAGGCCCAGTTACTATCAGATCCTTCTTCAGAAAGCTGCATCACCTCAGTTCAAGTGTTATTGATTTCTGTTTAGGAAAGTTTTACCATAAAATTAATGAAATTAAATGAGAATGATGACTTCATGGGGGTGATGTCACAGAAAGGGGCGGGGCACTAGTACATATTATGTATATAGGAATCTATTCTTACCTTTTAATGATATTGTTTATTTCTTACTATTATTATTGGGACGCATGTATGTCTGAGTCCTAGCCTGAGCGAAATTGTGGCCTACTTAAGTCGAGTACTTTTGTAAATGTACTTTGTTACATTCAGTGTATTCAGCTTCATCAATCTTATAACGACTGCTTCTGAAACACACATTTGTTACACACACACACACACACACACAGAACAGCTGAGGACAACAAAAATAGAGAAAATATTTTTATTTAAAATTACTTCATATTGTAACTGAGGTGTTGTGTTACATGAGAGTTTAATATAAGACATATACACATACAAACACACCTATATATTTGTATATAAACACACACACACACACACACACACACACACACACACACAAACACACACACACACACACACACACACACACACACGTGTATTTGTCTTTGGATTTCATAACAGGAATCTGATGACACTGGAACTGAAACCCGCTGACATCGCTAAAAAACGGTATTGAAATGACTTTATTAAACGTAATAAACTGAAAAGTGCTGATAAAACATAAGCACAATGGTCTTTATGATGAACAGACGTCAAAGTGCAGAATAAAATGAAGCCATAAAGTGCTTTAATGTGTCGATAATCATGATACACAGAAGCTGTTTTAATGTTGTCGGTGTGAAAGTGTCATGAAGTATTCTGAAGGTGAAGGCGACGACATGAAGATAAAGACAAACTGAGGTATTAATGAAGAGTTAATCACACCTATTTTTTCATATGGACTTAAAGGAGTCATTCACTCTGTCAACTGTTTCAGGCCTAAACTCAAAGTTTCCCTTTGTGTTCGAGGTTTCCAGGAAAAACATTTTATCAAACGGAAGCTCAAAATGTATACTTAATGCAATCTGGTGTTAATTATAATTCTCTGGGAGGATATTTTATGCCATTATTGGATGATGACAATAGAAACATAACGCGTGAAGAAGGAAGAGAGAAATTAACTTTTCATATTATTTATGTTATTGGTTTGAAATCACAGGTGTTGTGATTCTTTACTTGTCTACTGTTTGTCTTAAATATGACTTTATTCTTACTTTCTTCACAATTTTCTTATTTATTTGTACTTTTCTGTTGCTGATCGAACATATTTCACTTTCTTAATGTTGTGTTTAATTGTATTAATTGAGTTCCCACATGTCTGATCTTTTATCTTATTTGTGGCTGAAACTTTCATAGCAACTCACACTGTAGCACAAATCTAATATATTTATATAGATATATAAATAAAGTTTAGCTTGTTTGCTCTGTGTTGCCCCATTTGTTGCTAATTAAAGGTAAATTAGAGAATGACTATGATTAAATGGTTCACTTACATTACATTTCCATACTTGCACATCAGCAGTCAGGTTATTCAGAAATATCAGACGTGTAAAATAAAATGTTCATCTCTTTTTCTTTTGTCAGCAGATTTGTGAAATGTGAAGCTGGAACTGAGATTAAACATGTTTACAGCCCCGGTAATAGCTCCTTTTATTACCATCATTATAAACTGATAAAAGATTTGTATAAAAAATGAACTGATCTTTAAAAGAGTTCAGAGGTCGTGAAGGCCACAGCCGGATCAACACATCACAGCTCGTGTGTGTGTCTTATTCTTGTTAGTGTGATCAGAGAAGTGTCAGTCGTGAAGGATTCGCCTGTTAAACCTCGCTGGAGGAGACACAGTTCAGACTCTCACAGATAGAAAACACACCTCCAGACTGTCCAGGGTGTTGAGGAGGATCCTCTTCAGGAGGCTCCAGGTTGTTTGTGGGCCGGTGTCTCGGGCTCTCCCAGCCCCGGCGGATCTTTGTCAGTCTGAACATGAGACAAGGCAGCGCCAAGAAGGTCCGTCCGAGCAGGACGATGCAGGGCAGGATGAGGGCCAGCAGGTACACCGGGGGGAGGTAGTAAGGGTAGGCCCCGGGGAAGAAGGCGAAGTCCCAGCCGAAGAAGAGAGCGTGCATGATGGAGAGAGTCAAGGCAGCGTAGCCGAGTCCGGACTGCAGACGCACACAGAGGAGAGTTCACAGACTTTAAGGTGACGCAACAACACAAGAAAACTCTGCAGTCATTACAATAACAAACAGGTCCAAACTGGATTAGATTCAAAGATGCGTTGGTCAGATTTGGGCCTCTTAAGGACTCGACTTCACACCGAGCTGAGCATCAAACACACGTTTGATACATTATAGTGTGTTTACACCCAACAGACATGGAGGAGCCTGCAGGCGGTGTGCCGGAGCTGAGCTGGAGGGAAAAGCGTTGGACTTACCAGTCGATCCACATTCCTCTCTGACATACAGCCACAAGCTTTACGTAGTGACTGAAACAACGACAGCCCGCGCAGTAAAACCAATAAACTGTCAGATTTGTAAACGATTCATCATTTTAATCTGCTGACCTGAACAAATGTAAACTCCCTCCAGTTGAGAGCGTTTCCCACTGAGGGCAGCGAGGTGATCGCCAGCAGAGTGAGGACTCCAAATCCCAGAATCCCACAGGAGAGGTAGAGATCGGACCTCCACACCATCTGCTCCGACCACGAGTTCTCAACACCGGCCTTCACCTGAGAGTAAAGACACAGAGGTCTCAGAGCTGAGCTGGTCAGGCTCCAGGTTGGTGGGGTTTACCTGCTGTGGCCTCACCTGTCGGTAGGCTGCGTTCAGCATGTTGTATCCTGCAGCTCTCCTCAGCGTCAGACACATACTGTACACCGCATGGAGCGCGGCACACAGGAAGCTCAGCAGGCCCAGCTCCTTCCGTCTGCACAGCCAGCGGTCCAGCCAATCAGGAAACCTCTTATATTTGGTCCCTCTGCCGAGCTGGAAGACCGCCGCCAGCAGACCTGAGGAGACGAGAAGAGTTGACAGCTCATCCAGAGGTAGAACAGATAGATCGACACTGGTTAATAAAAACGTTAGTGGTAAGACAAGATAGAAATCAATGAATCCAGACTGTCAACAACATGTTGTGGAATTTGTCATATTAAGAGAAGGTGGAAAGAGTCTTTCTGTCTTTCTGTCCGGACCAGGAAAAAGAATAATGATTATTTAAATGGACAATTAATTTGTTGATTCTTTTCAGGATTGATCGTTTCGCTGTTTGGTCAGTAAAATGTCAGAACATGGTGACACATGCTGATCAGTGTTAAGCAGAGTCCATGATGACATGTTCATGATGTTCATGATGTTCAAAAGCTGTCAGAGACCGACGACGACACCAGAGTGCAACACGAGACACACAAATGTTCAATAACGTCACATATGCACATTAAGAAAAGAATAAGTTCTCTAGTAAAACCAACACACACGGATGAGTGATGTCATTTTTGGAAACGTTTGTGCATAGTTTTGTTGTTCGGTGTTGAACTTTGACAGCCGCTGCACATCATTTTTTTAAATTCTGACAATTTTGTCACGATAATGTCAGTAAATTGGAGCTAAATGCGGACTGAACTTGTCCCGTGCAAACGTCGGGTGGTAATCTCTAAATCACACGAGGCTCCTGTGTAAACGAGCTGCAGAGGAGGAAAGAAACCAGAAGATTTTCTGATCTGGAATCAGAGAATTGTGAATTAATATAATAGTTAACAACTAATCGATTGGTCTAATCATTAAATCGTTACCTGGCAGGTAGACCAGAGCCAGTGTAACCAGGGAGACGGCGGGCAGCGTCTGGTTGACCGTCACCATTGGCAGTTCGTAGAAGTTGTTCCTTCCCTCGTCGAGGTACGGCAGCAGGATGTTCCTCAGGAAGAGGTAACCATAGAAGAAGAGGAAGAGGAGGAAGGTGGTTAAGACGGGGCCTCCCCAGGAGGGGAAGAGGATGAGCGGGGCCTCCTCGACGTCTCTGGAGGCACACAGACCGCCCAGATCCACCGGGCTGAAGCCCAGACGGCGGGCCAGCTGCAGCACCGTGGACCTGGAGTCGGAGCAGTCGCTGCAGATCAGAACCTGGAGGAGGAGTAAAGGAACATTACCACTTCTTATTGCCCAATTTTCCATTTGAGAGGCCAACTCTCCTAAAACTACATATCACAATGTGTTTCCAGGAGTTGATGAGACTGTAAAACATTAAATATTCTGTTGTGCTCTTCACCTCCACCTCACCTGTCTGCTTCCATCGTGAGCTCCAGCCTGCAGCGCCCACGCAGACACCGTGTTGAAGCCCTTCACCACGCGGCTCTGAGGGAACAGCTCTGCCAGCCTCTCGGCGTTGGCCTGCCCTCCTCTGTTCAGTCCGGTGGCGTTGCTGACGTCCACCAGCACCTTGCCCTCCAGCGGCTCCCGCAGCCCCACCAGGGTGTGGTAGTGCTCCGGGTACACAGCGGTGAACACCACCTTCTCCGCCCTCTCCGCCGCCTCCCTCTGCGTCAGCAGCTCCACCCCGGCAGGAAACAGACCCCTGGCCACCCGGTGAGGGTCTCTGCTGCCCACCACCACCCTGAACCCACAGGCCACCAGCCGGGTGGAGAGGGAGCGGGAGAAGTCTCCGGAGCCCATGATGGAGATCACAGGGCCTGCAGGGCCGCTGGGCTCTGACGGGTCGGGGTCAGAACTGGGCAACAAGGGGGTCTTCATGTCGGACTGCATGATGAGCTGCAGGAGACGATCACATCAGACATAATGATGATTAGATGAATATCATTTCATGTTATACAGACGTGAACGATAATTAATGCAGTTTCATTCTCTTTATATCATTATTAGCTTTCTGATTAGTGCTGACTGGTTTCTTCTTTGTGTGGCTGCTGCAGTCTGTGTTTCTGGTTTGTTGCTCTCTCACGTCATTGTCTGACATCATGACGTCACGTTTACTCGTGCGAATCCTGACATCATTGTCGGTCTTCAGGTTGTGAACACAAACAAGCTGCTTCTGACTGACAGCAACACAACAACACAACACAACCTGCATATTTACAATAATTAACTGTTATACGCCGAGAAACAAATGATTCCTCTGCAGTGAATATATTGAAACACACACCTGTGATGTTTGTTATTGTGTCTCTTCATCTTAACGTGAAGTCATTTTAATTCAGCTGTTTATTGCAAGATGACAATAAACTCTCTAATCTGATCTAATATTCATCCAGCAGTACAGAAACTTTCTCTTCAGACAAACATTTGCCCACAATTTCATTCATATTCTGATATTTCAGAGAGAAAACTGATATTCAGACTGATCACCTGTTCACTCTGGTTACAGAACCGAACCGAACATCTAACGGGATCAATAATACTGACGTGAGAGTGAAATCAGCAGAGTGACACAAAGAAAGTGAGAGGAAATCAAAACTGCAAACATTATGAAACCGTCCTGACAGCAGCTGATCAGAACCGATCCCGGGACTGTACCGGGTTCAAATAAAGACAACTCACCGAGTTCTGTCAGAGAGACGGGCTGAGTCCGTGAAGGTCCAACAGTCATGTAACGCCTGTCTGTCCCTCCTCCTGTCTGTCCCTCCTCCTGTCTGTCTCTGCTGTCTGTTGTCCTTCACTGCAAATGAAACTTACCATGCCGGTCACGTGTTTCTCTGGCCCCGCCCACTGCTGCCTTCAGGTACTCACGATGAGCTCGGACTTTTCGGGTTTTCACGTTTCACAAATTGAATGACTTAAAAACTAAACAGCCAGCCGGTGCTGACAGCCGGCAGTGACGTCAACTGATCACATCCACTGAGTCAAACACTCAACACAGAAACTAGAAGCTGAAAAAGAGGCCGAGGC
This sequence comes from Diplodus sargus, assembly GCA_903131615.1. Classification (NCBI taxonomy): domain Eukaryota; kingdom Metazoa; phylum Chordata; class Actinopteri; order Spariformes; family Sparidae; genus Diplodus; species Diplodus sargus. The sequence goes on along the minus strand of CAEMYA010000427.1, from coordinate 579,915 downwards.
CCACCGAGAAGACCTGCCACCAGCAAGACCAGCACATGCTGTGTTCTGGTGCTGGTCTGTGCTGGTTCTCATGTCAGTGACGGTGTTGTCTTCTTTTCCTCCTTCTTGTCTGTTTGCATGTGTTTCCTTTAAGCTGCAGTGCATTGAACTCTGCCGGCCACCGTAGAGCATTCCTGCTGCAATCAAAGTCAAATATTAGGATGATTTGCCATGTTTAGTTACAGTCGGTGCATATTGAAAGTTGATCTATGAATCATATGATTGTCAAAGTGGTAACAAAGCTCATCATGCTACAGATCTACAGAAAGCACATTTCCCCTTTAAACGTCTCACATGGTTTATTTAAGGAACTTCCAGATTTATGAATAACTTTTTTTTCCCTCTTTCATATTTCATTTATCAATCCTCTTCACCTTTGAGAGAAACTATAATACAACATACTTTTTATTTTACCCCCATCCGTCTGATGACACCAATGTGACCAAGATAATTATTGTTTCAAGTGAAAAATTGCAGAAAATATGAATAAATATATTCATACAAAATCTAAAGATTTGTAGTTACCAATAATGCCACTTAGTTAGCCGTCACCAGGTTAGGATTATGGGTTAATAAACATAATATTATATTAATTATTTTACAGTTGTGACATGGATTCATTCTCATGAAAAACGACAACTCCAAAGCAGTGTTTAAGAGTAACTCTGATATTTCCGACAGCTCGTGAAGGCCTCACAGCTGACAGGGGAAGATAAGGCTGCACCTTCAGCTTCAGTCTGCTGATAATGCAAAAGTTTTATAAGAGTCAGAGAGTGAAGATCACAGAGCTGCAGACACACAAAGACCAAGACAGACAATGTGAAAGGAACTGAAGTGTTTCTTTACTGTGTGTGAAAAAAGTCAAGTAGAAAAATACTGCATCCAAAAGTAACTTCAGTGAAAGTGTGTCAGTGTTTTCTTTTACAATTTTGTTCCTGCTGCGTTAAAGTGTCACCTCACTGCTGTCGATGTTTCAGGTTGATGTTTGAACTCTTCTGTTTCCTGTCGGCAGCAGAGCTTCATGTTCTCTCAGCTCAGATGTTTGAACCGTGTGAGGAACAAAGATCCTGTTTCCAGCTGATCCAGGATCTGTTTGTCTGTTAGAACATGTTTTAATTCAGACCAGTGAAGAGAAATCGTCCCAAACACACATTGAGATGAATCATCATCATTTAATTAATCAGAAGGCAACCTTTACCTTTTTAAACATCACATTCAGAACACTTGTGATACAAAAACTACTTGTCATGATGTCGTTATGAACTGTGCGCTGGTTTCATTTTTCTTTCAGATTAGTGGGAAGAAAAGACACATAAACACACATTTAGATGTTTAGATCAGATGAATGTTCTGGCAGATGAATGCACATTTAAACACATCGTTTCTGAAATGTTACAAAACAAGGAAACACAAAGTGTTTTACAAACAACATTAAAAACAAGAGAAAGAGAAGAAGGCTAAAATAGACAAAAGGTTTCAAAATAAAAGTCACATTGCAGTTAAAAGCTTTAAAACTGCTTCAGTTCAGTATATTACTAACAACTGATTGTTTTTGACTCTTTAACAGTGTTTTCTAATAAATGGAAGGAAAAAAGAACCGTTGGCTCCAAAATATCAACAAAATAATAATTTGGGATAAATTCTAATCTATGAAACCAGCAACTAAAGCTCAGACAAGATTAGTGGAGTAAAGAGTAATTTAAAGTATTTAAATGTCTGTGAATTGTCTCCACTGGGTGTCGCCGTCCTCCTGTCGGCTCCTCTGGCTTCACACTGAGCTCCTAATGTGACTCATCCTGTTCTGAGATGTGGTTTCGGTCCAGATGGCAGTCGGATCTTCAGCTTCTTCAGACGAACAGAACCTGATCGAGAAGGATTTCCTCACCAGCTGAATGAGACTGAGCTGAAAACAGTGAGCAGAGGAATCATTCCGGCTGCTTTGGTTAAATTTGGCACAACAGGAAGAAAATATAATAAAGTTTCTGGTGTTTTTTGTTTGGTATTTTTCAGCTGTGGAGGAAGTTTTCAGATCCTCTTAAAAAATAATATGAATACAACAGCTGATCTGGAAGAACTGTGTGTAAATTATAGTCAGTAGTTTAGAATTAATATTCAGTAAATCGACAAATTGATTTACGCATTAATTGCTTTTGTAAACTGTTTAGTTCAGATTGGATTCATTTATAACGTTTCTGATAAACTCTACACATGTTAGAGTAAAAATCTTCATATATAAATTAACTTGTAACCAGTGCTGGCACAGACTTTTTAATGGGCGGGGGCGAAAAGAAGGGCACGTTAGCGCGTGTTTTGGCTCCCAAGAGGCCAGTTTATCATGTTTTAACAGACCAGTTTAGTGTGTTTTACCAAACAAGAGAGCACTTTGGAACACTTTTTAGTTCCCAGGAGAGCAGTTTAGTGCACGTTTTTCAACAATCGGTCCATGAGGGGGGGCGACTGCTCCCCCCTGCCTTGGGCACATCACTGAAGTTCAGACACTTTGAGTGCAATTTCACTTGAGGAAGCATTATATGAATACAGCTTAGTCTCCTGTACTTGCAAAAACAAGCTTCTAACGCTCTGAAAAACTTAATTTGGCCAGAAAACACTTCTGACTGAAACGAATGATAAAACAACTGAAACCATGTTTGGATACTGTAATCATGTAAAGTTCAGTAGTGGCCTGCACAGACTTTTTGAAGGGCAGGGGCGAAAAGAAGGGCACTTAAGCACGTGTTTTCGCCAAGAGGCCAGTTTATCATGTTTTAACCTGCCAGTGCGGCAGTTTAGAGTGTTTTGCCAAACAAGAGGGCACTTTGGCGAGCGTTTTTCAACAGTTGGGTCACGAGGGGGGCAGTCCCCCTTGTGAACATCACTGAACTTGTAACTAATTTTCCTCTGAGATGTTATGGAGTAGAAATAAAATGTAAAGTACAAAGAACAGCTGCACTGTTTAAGGATTAGTTTACTCCATTTAACCCATGCCAAATTAGCTGTTAGCACTTCCTGTTAGCATTGTACTCGAGGATGTACAGACAACGATCACTGGATCACTGTGAGACTGAAGAAAAGTTAAAACTGTATATTTCTAAGGGAAGTTCTGCACATGTGAGGAGACGTCTCCCAAACAGCTGAAGACATGTTTTCAAATGTAATTCACCAAACAAGAAAACAAGCTTCGTCACCCGACGAGCTGCATGGAGACACATCTAGTTTTTTGTTCTATTTATTAAATCTATTTATTTATTTTATTTATTTATGTTTAGAACATATAAAAGATGAAATACTTCAGATAACATAAGAGGGAAATGTGTCTGTGTGTCGTGTTGAAGCCTCGTGCTGCAGTGGAGAACACTGTGATCACTTTAATCATGTTTTTGGATCCATGATTCACTTCCACACCTCCAGCAGAAGTCAGGACCTGTTTTAAATGCTAACTTTATATTTCTAACTTTATATTCCTTTGTCACACAGCCGCACAGGCCGGTCTGTAAAGGTCCTTCACACTGAGTGAAAGAGTCCAACACTGGAGGAAGAAGACGTTGTTGAAGCTCTGTGCTCACAGACTTTATGAGAATAAAAGCAAAAGAAATAAAAAGAATGTGAATGTTTTCAGATCCTAAAAGGTCGCGACAGGATTTTCTATCTAACCTTTCGTCCACGTCCTCACTGAGCGAGCCGAGCTCCTGCAGGACGGCTGACGGATGAAGCTGCAGCTGAAGATAATTTTCTCACGAGGTTCATTAAAAATCTCACCTGATCAATCATGTGGCAGCAGACTGAGCATCGGTCAGCCGTCAGAGAGCCGCGTGATGTTCTGATGGATCCAGCAGCTGGTACACAGCCATCCATCCAATCAGGTCCAAGTGCTGAGAAGAGCGTGTTTTAATCTGCAGGTGATGATGATGATGTTTGGACTCTGTGTGTGTGTGTGTGTGTGTGTGTGTGTGTGTGTGTGTGTGTGAGTCACAGTCTGAACCTGAAATGTCAAACGCCACGCCGCAGGGAGCGGAGCGGTTAAAGGTCACAACACGGTGGTCCGCTTCAAATAAAGTTATATCGGGTTTTACCTTTATTAATAATCTCAGAGACGTTTACCCTCTATTCTTTATATATATACATATATATGTATTTAACATACTATAATGTATAAAACTGATAATTCTTCACATTCTTTTTCTTCACATTTGAGTAAATTTGAATGTTTATTAACATTTATTTTGTTTTTAGCGTCTTAATTCTTAAGTATTGACCTTTAATAATATACTTACAATGTTTTTTTCTCTGTATGACCAAATATTTGAATACTATATTCAGTAATACATTAAAAAATTGATTTCGAGTGCTATATTTTTAAAAATGCGTCAGTATGAAAATGTGACTCTGGTGATGAGCTGTATGGAAACATTTTATTTATGTTCTTTTTAAGTCTGACGCCTTTAATACTTTTTGTGTTTTCCTCTCCTTCAGTGTTTGATAGATTTCCTTGAGCCTATTCAAGATCTTGAAAGTTAAATAAAAGTCAACATCTGCACCAACAGGAGCTCCTCTCTCCCACAGAAAACCCTGCGCCTCAAACGCCTCGTCAGTCGTCCCGCCTTTTGGTGCTGGCTCAGGCACGTGTGAGCTGACCAATCAGAGGACACTGGGCATTCAGGAGGCGGGCCTTGGAGAGACGGGAGCTTGAACAGGTGATGATGACAGAGGTTATATTGTTCTGTGAACTGTTCCTTTAAACAGCTGATCCAGGATCGATCTCTGCAGCAGATTCTTGGTCACTGAACTGAAGCGTTTATATAATTCTGACCTTTTCCCGTCATTTATTTATTTATTTGTTGGTTTGTGGTGTATGAAACTCTTCTGGTGCTGGTGCGCTGAACTGGAACAGGACCTGCGGGCCGCTCTGTTCTCTCACTCATCTGCATATAACATGAAGCCGGAGGGCAGAAGTTCTGGGTCAAGGTGAACCGGACCGGAGGTGCTGCTCCACTGACCCACTGCTGCTGCTTTTGCAGATGCTGATGCAGAATGTGATCTGTAAAGTAACTAGTAACTAAAGTTGTATAATGAATGTAGTCTAGTTAATTTATTTGAACATTTTAAACTAAAACTCTCACGTGTTGCACCTTTAATCATCAGACCGGCGTCGTCCTGCTGCTCCGGGCTGTTAGTTACTTTCTGGAGGGAGTAATCTGATTACACTGATGATGAGCGACAGGGACGTGAGGAGCATCTGTATCTCTGAGCTGCTCTCAGGTTCGTCCTCGAGGGAAACAACTAACGCTCTGTGTCTGTTCCTGCACGTTTGTTTTCTTCTTCACTTCCTGTTGTTGTCCTTCGTTTGTGTGTGTGTTTGTTTGTTGTGTGACCGGTTGATGTTTGTGCAGCTCTGCTGCAGACACAGACTCTCTGTTATGTTTCATTATCTGTAGCTTCATGAAGCTGTTTATGTCGCCTCATTAATCCAGCTGGAATTCTTCTGTATTTCATGTTAAACCGTCACATTCGATCGTAAAATGTGTCACAGCAGCGTTTGTGTGACGTGACGGAGAATAAAACATGAAACACGACTTCTGCCGGAAAACATTAGGACTGAAATGACACGAAGGATTAACGAGCTGCTGTAACGTCACAGAATACTGAGTGATAACAGAGCTGATGTGTTCTTCTGTATCCTTCTGCTGATTTAAAGATTTGATTTATAAGAAAAGCAGATTTTTGAGTCTCACTCCAACTGTTAGAGAGCGAGTTTCAACATTTGTAAGCGTGAAACTGCTGAATAGTTTTGAAGAGATGCAGACGAGTCAACAGTCCAAACAGTCTGTCCTCCAGGAGACGCTCAGGTACTCTGGCAAAAACAGAGTCCAGTAAAAGTAGAAGTTCTGATCCAGCTTGTTTCCTCCAGTAAAGTAATAGATTACAGGCTCTGACATGTACTCAGAGTCTCAGAGTAAAAAGTCTCCCTCTGAAGGACATTTGTGCTCAAAGCTAACTGAAGCTCACGTCATATTAATGGAGCTCAAAGACTATTAAAGTTAAAGGTAGAATCAGTAGGATTTGTCCCAGCTGTTCCTGAACGCACCACAAAGACAGCTGATTGTTGAGTCTCATTCCCAGGACGTCAAACAGACACATGTTGGGTTGGTAAAGCGTCCCGAGCAGCAACAAAGAGAGAAAATCAGAAACTCTCTGCAGATACGAGACACTAACACGCCTTTTCTCCACATTCCAGTCTCCCTCTCTGTCTGTTTACGGCTTCTTACGGCTTCTTACAGCTTTGTCTCGTTTCGCCTCATCAGAACGTCTCACAGAGTCGTGACACACAAAGTTTTAACATATTGTATTTATTGATCATATTGCTCGTGGAGTTTGGGTTGATTAATCAGTTGTTTCTGCACATATTTCAGCACGTCCTCATCAGAAAAATGACTTTACAGGTCGACTGTAAAAGCTCCTTATTCTGACCTACAGTCACACCTGTTGGTATTTGGCGCCCTCTGGTGGCCGCAGGAACCATCACGACAGGTGAAGGTGACACAGTCCTGCAGGCGGTCAGGTGTGGATTCACCCAGAAAACTGCATGTTGTGTATTTTATCTCAACAAACCAAACTGTGAGTGATGAAGTCCAGAACCAGAAGTCTGTTTCTCGGCACATTGACCTCCAAACACCATCAGCTCACTCAGTGCTCACTGATCTGAACGTTACCTCCACCTGTCAGCACCAACACACAGCTTCAGGGTCCAGATGACACCAGAGTGTCGAGCCGCTCGTCAGATCGTCTCCACATTAACGTGCTGACTGATTTATTCATGACTATCACACAAACATGTTCTATGTTAATGACAGCAGCTCACACACTGAGACATTAAGACTTTACTCCTCGTCACGCTGCGTGGCTGCGTTTCTCTCTGTCGTTCAACGAGCAGATGCATTATGGGACGTAACAGATGTTAACAGTCGAGTGACAGCATTGATCTGAGCTCTCTGGATCAAACTGAGCCTGGAGGGAAGCTGCTATCGTATAGCGGCGATATGAATCCATCAGGAGACGTCATTTGGCTGCAACTCTGTTCGTTTGTCTCCAGAGAGGAGAAGGAAATGTCATTTTACACAAAAGTCAGAACAAAGACGCAAATTACAGAGTGAAGTCTGTGAGGGAGAGATCCAGTCTGTGATTCAGCTCCTGTAATCTCACCGCCTCTCTCAGTCTGTCTGTGTCTCTCTGGCAGACATGAAGACGCTCTTTACTTCAGTCTTCATTGTTCTACATGTGTCTCCCTCCGTCCTTCAGGCCTCACGTCTCTACATATATTCCAAAATGCATTTATGTGCACGTTCATCCACTGAAGAGGAGCTTCAGCTGACCGAGGACACTTTTGTTGACGTCGCTCTGCAGCGACCTTCCTGCGGGTCAGAACCAAAGTTAAAGTGGACTGAAGGCGACGCCGCGCTGCAGCTGGTGACAACACGTTTTACTGCTGATGAACAAACGTCCTGGAAATTAAAAACCTCCATGTGATGCACAAAAACAAATATAAGCTGAGAATGTTTCTGTCACACCACCGACAGGTTGAAGCTGAACGTGTCTTTGTGTTGTCACATGTTTGTTCAGGCTGAATTATTTCTCTGTTGTTGCTCTTCTGGTTTATTTCAGACAAGAACCACTCGGTCCGGGTTAGAAAACATCCTGGTTCGGATTAAATTACCTTTGTTTGTCACCACGATCACGAATGGAGATTATCCGACTTCTTCTGTGGTTCTGTGGCCACACAAAGGTTCCAAATGTCTCCAGGTGTCTTTTAAACTGTCCCCGATGTCGCCATTTTCTCTCTTTCTTTCTTATTTTTCAAGCGTGCAAAGAATCTTGGGATATGTGAGGCCACGAAGGATCGTAGCGGTGCGTCCCTTCAGAACCAGGGAGCAGAAGGATCATCTGGAGCCTTCAGACTGGGACGGCCTTCACAGGACACAGACCCTGAACTGAGACACAGCAGAGGTGGTTGGCTGTTTGGCAGCCATGTTGGCTGTAAAAGCTCCGCCTCCTGATGTGAAAGTCAGCCAATACAGTGTGAATGTGATGTGACACGTTTGGTACAAATGTCGACCTCTGTGGTTTACAGACAGTAACGTGACATCGTGACGACTGAGCTGTTTCTCTTTCATGTTGTTTTGTTTTGTTGCATTTTGTGATTCAGAAGTTTAGTTTGATTGTGAGACAAAATAAATGTTTCAGTCTCGTTCAAATACCAACGTGACGTCTCACCAACGTCACAGATTTGCTGCTCAGTAATCAGAAGTGTGTTGAGTTTTTAACTCCGTTTTCATGAGTCAGACACAAAATATGATATCTAACATAAGTGTCTGCTGAAGTGACACCAGACTCCTCTTAACATTATTATTGATCATAATTATAATAACAGTGACATGTACATGAAGATCATCATTTTCTTCACATTTGACTTTAATCATTATTTGTTTTCCTTGTTTTTATCTTGTAACGATTCATTGTACTGCAGTTGTTGAGCTTTAGTCTCTGAACCTGTTTCTCACTGAAGCACTTTGAACAGTTTGAGAGTTTCTGTATGAATAAAGTTTGATTGAGGCGTCTGTGACATCGACACTGTTTCATAACTCGAAGCTCGTTTCAGTGAATCCTTCTTCCATCACTGAATCGTAGGAACTGGATCGAATCAGAACCACGGATCAGAACCACGTGTTGTCTCTGCTGTAAAGATCAGGGTTTCTATAAAAACGGCGTCTCGTTATTGAAGACAAAGCAGCTGCACGTTAGCTGCTCGCTGACCTTCACAGTGAGTCGACTGTTTGAAACAGTTTGTGTTTGTGTGACATCGGGCCGCCGGGCTGGACCACAGTTGAGCAGACATCCAGCTGCAGGCCGCTCTGACCTCAGTCCTCTTTATTTACACCTTCCAACAATATGTCAGCCGCATGTGTGTGATCCTGCACGGCGGCTGGAGGCTCAGAATCGTCCTCCCGCAGTCATTCTGTGTTAAATTAAAAAGAAAATCACATCATTTACGCGTTTGCTGTCATCGGACGCGGCTGGCGTTCACAGAGATCATCTGGTTTTTGCATCAGATTGGCTTTTTACTCACAACATGACGGATAGTTTTTATCCATACAAATGTTTCCCTCCTGCTTCCCTGCAGCAGAGTGTGTCGCTGTCTGGGCGACGCGCTCGGATGAGCCGGCCTCTGCGCTCGGCGTCTCGGCCCGCAGCAGCGCGGCGAGCTGCTTGGCCGAACGTGTCAAACTGACATTTACGCAGAAGTTGAGTGAGAGACAGTTTGTTAACATTTGGCTGCTGTGATGTTCAACTCAGGGTGTCACCACACTGCCTGCGTGCCCCGAAGCAAAGAACAGAGGAAGTCGACGGTTCACTGAACCTGAGCTGTGACACACACACACACACAC
>CAEMYA010000427.1:548841-563568 GCA_903131615.1 Diplodus sargus | reverse complement strand
AGTCTCCGTGTTCGCTGTGAGGACGTTTAATGTCCCCGACAACCTCTGTAGTCTCATTCAGACACTCGTTAGCAACCGCTAACTGTTTCTAACACATGAAGAGCTTCAGGATTAAACTGTGGGACAAAATATGAATATGAATTGAGCTCAACCGGCAGCAGGACAGTTTGTCTCTCCTGTGTTGACCACATTATTGATTTCAGACATTTAAAACCAGTTTAAAAAACTCTGAGAGCTGGAGGAGCAACAGCACTGACTGACTCTCAGGTTTTAACCCTCAAATATCTCACTGTGTTTAAAGAAGATGAAAAAGTCTCTGCAGTGAAACGCTGCTCTGACAGTGATGCAGCCAACAAGTCACAGAGAGTCAGACATCAGTGTCACGCTGACAGTACTCGAGTACTTTTACTCCAGTGGGAGTTTGAGACTATTCTTACATAATTGTACTTTAACTCAACTTAAGAATCTGAAGTCTTGTTTCATCAACGGAGACGTAAAGAAAGAGAGAAACAGACAGAGTGTGTGTGTGTGTGTGTGTGTGTGTGTGTGTGTGTGTGTGTGTGTGTGAGAGTGTGTGTGTGTGTGTGTGTGTGTGTGTGTGTGTGATGGATGGCCCTGCACACAGCTCTGCATGCAGATCTTGTGTTGGACAGTGATCTATTCCCTCTCTGATAGATGTTGATGACGTCGTGTCTCAGCGTCACATTAATTAAGTCAACAGCTCAGCACGTCACGCTCGTTCAGGACGACCGTCCTCGTTAAGAGGCGTCGTGTCGCGCTCGCTTAAGATCCTGAAGTCGTGCGGCGTCACATCCTGTAGGTAAACAACCGGCTGCACCTGGAGCTCCATGTTTGAACAAACCTGCAGCTTTAATCCTATTAAACGTTTAATATGAGCGTCATCACAAACACAGGGTCACCTTCACTTCTGATGCGCAGGTCTACTTCCTCCTGTCGAGGTTTTTACTCTAAATAAGATGATTTAAAAAAAGAGTTTGCTGATGTCCTTCAACGTTTAAAGGAACAGTTCGGCCAAAGAAGGTCAAATCCAGTCATCATCTCCTCGCTCCACGCTGATGGAAGTAGCTGCAGATCAGATGTCTCCACGCTGTGATCACAGTCTGCAGAGGAGAACACGTCACAAACTCACCTGAGGAGATGAGACGGCGTGACATCATGATTGACAGCTAAACCTCTCGTGGGACTGAGCTGGGCGGGATCTCGATGCCATCCTGGAGACACGTTGTCCATTTTAAAATACAGTCAATTATTCTTGGACATAAGTCTCATTTTCTATGTTGGAGGTTCTCTGATGGACGCACAGAGTCTGTATTGGTGAGAATCATGAGCTGCCATGACGATGAATCGTAACAAAAAATCTCTTAAGAAGGAAGAAAAAGTGAATTCTGCACATGAGTTTTATTGTTCATAAAGTAAATTCTCTGTTTCAGTCAGATCGGATGAAACGTTCCGGCTCCAGGACTCTTTGTTGAAGGATTCTGTTTCAGCACCATGGACAGAGGAGACTCCTGCTGCTTTCAAGGACTCCTCAGAAGCTCGGACTTCTCAGTATCAGTGCTCTTGTGCGTCAAAGAATTTAGTCAGAACTTAAAATTGATCCTGTGTTTAAAGTGTTTCTGTAAATAAAGCTCAGCACAAACCAACTCATCCGTCATTAACACGTTTAAATCAGAGAGGAACTGATTTATCTGTGATAACAAAAACGTTTGAAAATAAAGCAGATCTATTGATGCACTCGTCACCTAAAACACATCTGAATCTCCCACCAAACTTCTGGCAGTCGTGGTGCATTGTGAGTAATGTAGGCAACAAGTTTTGATGAGGATTATTCTGTTCTCTCTGGTTCTGTTGCATTGATTGGATCATTCAGTGCGACAGTGTTAAAGGAGTGCAAGAACTACATCTGCAATACGTTTCACCTCACTGCCCTTAAAGGCACGTTGCATGAACATCCCAGAGCCGTCCTTCCCACTCCCGCCAACAGGGGGCGCCACATTTCACCCAGCTCAGAGAAATGAAGTTACATAACCGAGGTCACGTTCTCCTGCAGGCGCCCTGCAGATCTGAAGCTTCTAACTGGAATCACAATAAACTAGTTTCAACGGCCCAAAGGAATCATTCCCGAGGTCAAAGGTCAGATTCTGTCGCTCAATAAATCTTAATCTTATAACAATTGAATCAAACTATGGGAACAAACAGGTCATGGTGCATCAAAGAACCAGCAACAATCTGTATTAAGTGGAAACACGAGTACGTCCTTCAAACCGCTGAATTATTAATGTGGATATTCTCCTCCTCAGAACTTCAGTCTGTCATCAAGTTTTCTTTTACTGACGCTGCAGAGAAAAGCTGTGAATCAGGAAAACACCAGATAATTCAGAGAAAGAGAAAGTAAGTTATTGAACATGGACGCGTTCAGACAGACGTGTGTTAGATCGACCTGTCGGTGTCTGGAGACGGTGCTGATTATAGAGGTCGCATAGCAGTAGAGTGACAAGTACAGAGAGACACAACATGAACACAATGAAACACCTGATGACAAAGACACAAAAGATGACAAAGGACAATAAATGACCGGGATGAAAAATGACTTGTGTGTCTTTGTAGCCTGTAATGTTTCTCCTTGAACATAAGCTCAAAGAGACAAAACATCTAATGCAGGTGAAACAGCTACAAAGACAACAAGACAAATGACTGCAGATGATGCTAATCACGCACAACAAGACAAAATCACCACAAAGAGACAGAGCGTCTGCTGAAAGAGTCGAAACATCACAAAGAGATGAAAAGCAGAGAAAATAAAATGCTCACAAAGACACAAACAGCTACAAAGAAACTCAAAACAACTACAAAGAGACTGAACAGCTACAATAAGTCACCACATGTCGTATCTTCTGTTCTCTCTCTGATCTTCTCACTGATTGGAAGAACGTCGTCCTGATGATCTAAAGTTATTCAGACACTTCAGGTTTTGAGACGCTTGAAGATTTCTTTTTACTAACAATGAGAAGTATCATTAAATAATCACAAACCTGCTCTGCTCTTTATAGAACCTTCACACTGGACCAAACGTCTAGTGAACCAGACCAGGAGTCACAAATGAGAGCAGATTTAATATGATGAATGTCTCCGCTGTAAAAGGTTTTCCAGCCTGAGAGTGAAACGCCTTTAAACCAGCCGACAGTTCACAGAACATACAAATCAGAGCACTGAATCAAAGCGGAGCCCTGCGAGAGACGCTCGGGCAGAAATCTCAATCTCCGCCGGCAGCTGTCAGACTTCATCAGACGGGCTCGTTTACTGTCACCCTCTCCGGCCCACAATCCTCTCTGCTAAATGAAAGGCAACAGGTTTTTACGGCGCTGCGATGGGACGCCGCAGCGGCCGGGATAAAACACTCCGTTTGTTGCTTTCCTGCCTCTCTCATTTAGCAGCTTCAGAGGCCGCGGGCAGGCAGGTGCTGGCTTTATGTGTGTGATTGACACCTGAGCCAGAGGTCTGACACAGATGCTACATTCCCTCTGCACCGGCACTAATAAAACAACAAGACGCTCTCTGTCACTTCCACAAACAAACAGGAGGGCTGGACGGAGCTGCTGGCGAGCGTCGAGCATCGCACGCTAACTTTTTCTGACAAGAGCCAACGGTTTAAAATAGGTTTGTCTCTCAGAGAGCAAACACGGGGACTGTGAGGCGAGCAGAAGCACTTAGGGGAAACATTTCACTACAAGAAGTGCGACAGGCTGCGAGGAGAGGCCGCGCTCCGCTGCAGGAGATCACATTTTTGTCTCTCTGAATCAAAGAGCGGCGGCGGGAAAAGGAGGCCAAGCTAATCAGCAGCAGCACACAGACCTGGCCGCTACGCTCAGCGTCACCGACATGACTAAACAGTGAGTTAGAGTCCAGGACTGACCCTGCTGCCCCTCTGCAGCCACACATATGTCTCCTCCCATCAGCCGGCTGCAGGAGGGGGAGGAGAAGCTTCAGCCATCTGCAGCCCGACGAGCTGCTGGGATGTGGAACCATCAGGACCAGAGCCTGCAGGGAGGCTAATGGAGGTAATGGATGAGACACGCAGGCTTTTATCCAGGATTTATACACCTCTCCTCCTCCGTGACTTCAAGGCTCCGACACACCGGAGCGCAAAGCGACAAAACACCCTGACAGGAATCCATTTCGTTTGTGTAAACCACATCCTGTCTGGTGAACCACTGACCAGAGAACACTTGTAGATCATTATCTGTGTTGCACCGTCCTCTCTGAGTAAACCTCCTCTGCTTGAGTATGATGCCGTATCTGAAATGGATCTGATGCCTGCACACGCGTAAACACACGTCTCTGATAACACGTGATTTATTTATTAGAAACACAACGCGGCTTCTTGTCAGCAGCGTCCCTACAGGTTCCTGAGAGGGAAGTACAAACCACACCATCAGGAGATCCATACATCGAGCCCGGATCTCCGATCCGAAGCTCCTTACTGGTCACATGAGTCAGTCAGCAGGTCAGAGGTCAGCAGCTGTTTCAGGAAACTCTGTGTCGCTCTTTAGTGGCGTTTCAGTTCCTGACAGATGTGAGAAAGTGTCAGCGATCACAGTCTGTTGCCATCATGTCACATTTAATGATGGAAAATTGTGTTTTGGACTAAATGTGTTACTGAAATTGATCCACTGGACATCTGTGAATAAAACATGATGTCTTTTATTGCTCGTCATCTGTTCTTAATTATCTAATGTGACGTCTTTATTGTTTTTATTCTGTTATTTTGCAAGACTTTTTTATTCTATCAATCTTTCTTCTCTCTCTCTCTGATTTTTCCAGTTTCATTACTTGTGTTTCTTTAACTTGTAACGACTCATATTGTCTTTTCATGTTTCAACGTTTCCTGTTCTGCCTTCTTGTTTTCACCTTCAGACGAGATGAGAACGTGTTCGCTGAAACATTAAACGCCAACATTTCATCTGGTCCGGTTCCTGTTGCTCCACCCCGGCCCAGCAGACATACAGGTAAACAAGCCTCTTTACATCCAGGTGAGTCAGGTCGTCTGTTACCGCTCGTTTCATTTGTGCATCATCTTAAAAAACAGAACCAGCTGCTGTCAGCTGATAAATAATGGAAAGAGTGAGAATGGCCTCAGGGGAGTTAGGACGAGTGTAAAGCTTCAACAGATCAGGTTTAAATGTGAGAAACATCTGAGGTGTGATTGAAAGTGCAGGTGTGTGTGTGTGTGTGTGGGTGTGTGTGTGTGTGTGTGTGTGTGTGTGTGTGTGTGACACACAGGGATTTATGAGGATTTGTATATTTCTGCCTGCTGGATGAATCTGACGACAGCTCGCTCGACTCATCAGCCTGTTTCTCTCTTTACATTGAGCATGCTGGTGTGTGTGTGTGTGTGTGTGTGTGTGTGTGTGTGTGTGTGTGTGTGTGTGTGTGTGTGTGTGGGTCAGTGCTCCGGCTCTATCAGGGGACTCCACACGGAGACGTCTGTGGCGTCGTGTCATGGTGGAGTTTCCCTGGGCTCATCTGCAGGATCATTAAAATGCATGAGCGCTGATTATCATGTCGAACAGCGTCTGGATGAAATGCCATCGCTCGTTACTTCAGGTGACGACGCCATGTTTTCATCGCCCGCCACGTGTGGAAGCCAAACGGCGATGACTCGGGCTGGTGTGAGTCTGTGTGACACTGGCAGAACGAGTGGATGCTTCTGTGAGAGACGTGACCGCCGTCGGTCTGTTGTTCTGCAGATAAAGGCACTTTGTCCCCTCAGCGCTGCAGCTGAGCCGGCCGTCTGCAGGCCTCAGGACGGTTTATATTTAAACAGCTCGGATGATGATCATGTGCACCAACTGACACCGGAGTCACGCTCGCTGCTACCCTTCACTCATCTCATCACAAAACAACTTTCAGCTTATTTTATTTATTTCCTGTCAGAAGTGGTTGTTACAGATTCGTGTTGGGATGTTTGGACCCACACCTGTCGCTGCGTTTCCATCCAAATGTCAAGACAAAGTGAGGCGAACTTTCGAAATGTCGCAAAAACATTTTTAAATGCAAATTGGCTTCGTTTCCATCAACTGGTTTAAAATGCAGAAACTAAACTGTGGCTGTGATAAACAGAGTAGAAGAAGAAGAAGAAGAAGAAGAAGAAGAAGAAGAAGAGGGTGCGAACGAGAAACTAAACCAGTTGAATCCTTTGTGCCACATCTATTTTATGAATAGATATTTTATCTCTGTCTTTAACATAACTTGTACAGACTCGTCACAATGTTCACAAATCTGAAGATATTTAAACAATCAAGACATTATTATATTATTGTAATAAGATGCTTAAAGCCGCAGTAATCAATATTCTTTCTAATGTGTGAAATGACAAAATGTAGACAGTGAACAGTGTGCTCTGCTCGTGAGTTATCAGCTGAGTCAGCAGCTCTTCTCGGCTTCATGGAGCTTTATAGTGATTACAGCTCGTTATGTATCGACTGTACCGTCACCGCGCTCGTTGTGTCGCTTTCAGAGGAACGACTGTAAGAAGCTACACGACCTGCCGAGCAGCGAGACAGCAGTCAGACAGTCAGAGACTCGCTGGGGAACAACGTGGAGCGTTCAGCAGCTGAACAGATGGATTTTTACCTCAGGAGGTGGTGGAGACCAAAACCAGAGCTGAAAGAGAGAAGACGGACAGACACGACTCCACATGGAGGATCACGTGGAGCTAAGCAGCCGTGAATAAACAGAAAAAAAGATCATTGTTCTCTCAGTTGCCAGAAATATCAGTTATTGCAGTAAATAAACAGAAAACTGATCAAAATCAATAAATGTTGGTGAGCGTGTCGTTCTGCAGCTCCACCAGCAGCTGACGCGTCACAGTGGATCTGTGTTTGTGTCAGCGTCTCCAGAAAGTTCACAGGCTGTGTGTGATTTATTTCATGTGTGTGATGTGATTGTATTTGACCTTTTCATCAGAAACACTGACGCTGGTTTACAGAAGTGGGACGGACGCTCCTCTATGAATACCAGCGTCCTCTAACATAACACGGTGCTCCTCCGTCCGCCTCCGTCTCTGCTTCCTGCTCACATATGACCGACTGAACTCGGAGCTGCATGCCAACACATCCCGAGCTGGAGGTCGGCGTGCTGATGGTCGCACACTCTTAAACGCGAGCGCCATCAATTAGCGTCCTGATGAGCGTGGGGGCGAACCTGAGACTGACACCCGGTTCACCAGGTTCACATCGTCCTGCTGCAGGTTTTAAAACTCTGTCAGTCGTTTGTGTCACCGACAGTTTAACTGCTGCTGTCGCTCAGAAACAGAGGGAGGAACGTCACGCTCAGCCTGAGCTAAATGCTAACAGCAGCATTCTAACACACTGATGTTTGAAAAATCTGTCTGCCAAGTTCACCATCTTAGTTTAGAATGCAGATTATATATTACACACATCTGCTAATCAGCGCTAAACTCAGAGTACAGCTGATCTGAGAACAGGAATCTGATCTGATGATGCACAAGAAGAGAAGTCAGAGCATCGATGAAGTCAGGAGGATTCATCCTGGACGGTTTTCATTAATGCGTTGTAAGAAACTTCAGAGGAATCACCTGCGTCTGTTATGAGGGTGTAGAAAACTCTGGTTAAAAGATTAAATATGTCATATTTTTCATTCTTTGTTCTTTATTTGCATTTATTTTGTATCAGAATCAGAGTCACAGAAACGGCTCGTGTCTGGTTCTTCTTGGAGCGTTTTAAAGGCAGAACATAAATCTGCAATCACACTGGAATAAAGTTTGATCCAACGACTGAGAATCATCTCCAGGATCCTCTTACAAAGCATCTCAGTAGTAGTGAGGACGACTTCGAAGAGCATCATGTGTTTTCTTCAGCAAATATTAACATAAGTAATATAAATGAATATTTTCTAACTGCTGAATGACAGTGAGTTAAACCACTACAGTCCAGATGGTGCAGGGAGAGTCATGCACTCACATCTCTGACACCACGCAACGATATAACAGCAGAAATTAAAGTGATCAACATGCAGCAGATAAACGTTCAGTCAAGATCCGACGTTGTCTTCTATCAGAGCTGGTCAGAGGCTGCAGAGCCGAGGTGTGTGCTGGTTTCTCTAACATCAGCACGGTTACATGGGCGTCAGTGTCGAGCGAGCAAACGGGGAACATTTCTTTAGGCAGTAAAGATTATTTGAGCCTTAGATGGAGGTTGATGCAGTTACAGCAGGAGATGTTAAATGATGGATGATTCAAATGGAGAGAAAAACAGCTTTTCCTCCTCGACCTCCACCTCAGAACATATTGAGACGATCCCACTGTCAATATTTCCTCAGGCTTCTGTCATCTCACATGAAGCTCGTCGTGTCTCTGTCTCAACAAACAGGACTTAAGCCTCTCAGGCTGTTTGTCTCATTACGGCCTCGTTAGACGACTCAGCTGATCACAGCAGCGACCAGCGTTCCTCCTGCAGTCCGTCCTGGTTCTTAATCTCCGTCCTCCGTCAGCCCTCACGCCCGAGCTGCTTCCACATTCTCCGTTTGACTCCAGGGTCTCACACGTGGAGGTCAAAGGTCAGCTGACCTGTAGTGTCTTCTCCCTCTCATGCATGATAATGAGCCCCTCTCAGAATGCATCTCCCTCTTTATCTCTCTGTCGCTCGGCTCTCTTACCGTCACGCTGCAGAGGAATTATAACTAAATGTTCTCGATAATTCAGCACAAACCAGCGATGGACCGCTGCTATTTAAAGAATATAAGAGTTGCATAATAAAAGTCAGACTGGTACAGATTGTATTAAAGTTCAGACGTCGTCGCAGGATAAAAAACAGAGGACCCTGATGGAAAAAACAGCATAGACCCAGCAGGACCAGCATTTGTTGTGTTTGGTGCTGGTTTTGGTGCTGGTCTATGCTGGTTTTTCCATCAGGGTCCTCTGTTCTTTATCCTGTGACGACGTCTAAATTTTAATACAGTCTGTACCAGTCTGACTTTTATTATGCAACTCTTATATTCTTTAAATAGCACCGGTCCATCAGGGGAAGCAGAAGATCTGAAGGTGGATAACAGTCAGTAACTGAAGAACCAAACAGCCGACAAACAAAGTTCTGTCAACTCACCAATGAAGCGTCAGTCAGACAAAAGTGTTCTGCTCTTACTCCCAGAGGTCCAGTGGACCCGTCCAAGTATCATGTTCAGTTTCAAACACACTATTTGAAGACAAACACGATGAATCTGCCACATGGAGTGACCTAAGATGGCTGCCGACCTCTGACCTATTGATTGACGGCTCATGTGATCAGTGAGGAGCTGCTATGCCCGCCCTGCAGCCTGCAACAGCCAATGAGTGTCATTTTACTGGGTTTAAAGCTCGTTTGTGTCATTTCAGTCTCTTTGTATAAGTAGTTTTTTCCACCTCAGCTTTTGTTTTTGAGTATTTCATACTGTCTGTTTTTACACAAAGAATTTAGGTAAGAAAAATGAATAATTCCTGTATATTAATGATCATACAGATCAACTTTATATACATTTCCAGGTTTAAAACATTAAACAAAGATCAAATCCTCAGTGGTCTGTTCGTCCTGCTGAACCTAACTGTCCTCTCCACACATCCCATAACGTCCCCTCAAGAGGTGAGCTGTTGCTATGGTGACAAAATGCATATACCGTCTCCACCCGGTAATGGTTTGGTAATGTGATGATAGGAAATAGGCTCCACTCTGCAGAGTAAAACCAATAAAGACTGACCGTTTGTCCTGCGAGTCCTGCCAGAGGACGTTCTGCCAGCAGGAGCTGCGAGCCAACATCTGGAAATGTAAGAATAATAAGGAAAATTGTAATCTGATTACTTTATTATCTGGTTCTGGTTCAGAAAACACAGCACAGATATCTCCTGTTTGCTTTTTACAGCAGAAACATTTGACATTTGATTTGCTTGGTTCTGCAAAAACCAGGAAATGTAAAATCAATCATGTTGGTGCTTATTTAGCTGTTAGTTATCTTGATTTCACTTTACAATCATCATGAGCAGCAGGAACATGAAGACGCAGCAGGCAAACGGAGGCAAAACACAACGAAAAGACAGAACCGGGAAATACACGACACACAATCAGACGGACCGAGTGAAACACTGGACGTGGACGGGAGAGGACAGAGAAACACGGCACGAGGATGAACTACAGAAGAAAACAGGAAACAGTGAAACCAAAAACCAAAAACCAGCACACAACTTTACTTTCGATAAAAGCAACGAGAGAGAGAATAACGAGCTGCTCCAGAAATGTTTTGTGGACTTTAAGGGTGAAGAAGCATTTTCTGAACTCTCATTAAGAAGCAGGAAGTTCAACCTTTGGAAATATGGTGATGTAAAAATGCAGATGAACACGTTAAATGATGCTTATTTTTTATGCAAACTAGTAAAAAATAAAAAAGTGCAATGAAAACACTTTTCGGCACGTCGGTCTGTGGAAACTGTCTGAGCAGGAGACAGAACGATCTCAGGACATCTGGACGATGTGAGCAGCTTTTGTCCTGCTGACATTTATCTCCATTCAGCGTCAGCTGGTGTAACTTTTGTGTCTGAGTCGCTCGGTGTTCATATCTGCCTGTGAGCTTCTTTCAGCTCGTCTGTGCTGATCTCAGAGGAGACGTCCTGCAGCCGTCTGTCTGTTGATGTTCAGTAAACGTTCCTGACTAACTTCAGAGCTGCAGTCGTTAAAGAAGCAGCTCGTCCAGATGTTTAAAGCAGCTGAGCTGTGTGAGGACTGTAAATACTCGGTACATTTGGTTTGTGAGCTCTGCTGTGCAGCAGTCGTCTGATGGATCAGTCCTGACTTTGCCCCTTAACAGCCCCTGTTGTCTGACAGTGTTTCTGTGACACCAGGCTACACACTCAGTGTTTGCTGAGGCAGCGTTGACCAACATTGCGTGTCATAACACCGCCGTGCAGTCGGACTGTTGTGACCGGGTGTCGCCTCTGAGCAGCCCTGCTGGGAGAGATCGGCCTGACAGCCACAGAGGCTCTGCGACCTTTCAGCTGAGTCTGTGCGACGTCACAGACGGACTGATGCGGAGCGAAGATACGACCTGGTCAGCGTTCAGGCTGCAGGAAGCTGCAGCCGACTCAGAGGAGGAGACGAGGAAACAAAGAAGACAGTTTAGATATTTCTTACAGCTGCGAGTTCGAGATAATCAGAGTTTAAAATGTTCCGGCCTGAAGGAGAACGTCACGAAGCTGCTGCCGTCTGAATGCTGAATGAAATATAATTTTCTTTTTCTTTAAAGGGACACTGCGTAGATTTAAAGAAGAAATTCAAACACAGAACTTTAACATTTACGTTATTAATGAGGTAATAATACAAACCTCTACCATCAGTGAATAACCAGCTGATCTCAGAGGAAGATAAGGTCCCAGAACACTGTTTGAAGCTACAGAGGTGGCAGGGTCCGCCACAAAACAGGGACCAGTGCTGGCTGATGTTACATTTTAAGAACCAGTGATTATGTTGTTACCTCCATTTTATTGTAGTTTTGTGGCAACAAAAGGAAAGAAAAGGCGGCGATTTTTTCCAGCGATGGATGAAATCTTTTGAAATCTAAATAACGGATTATTTATTTACTTTAACAGTGTTGATGGCACCATTCACATTTAAAAAGTGACAGCCAGATGTTTTCTGGTATTGATCAGTGACTCTGATATCAGCAGAGGTGACTCACAGTGTCTCTACAAACACTGAGCTCTCACTCTGACGGTCCTGCAGCTCTCAGACTGTACGGCTGCAGAGTAAATAAGAATCCTGATTTAGCCGCCTATAAAGGAGACATTTCCACCGTGAGCTCCGTCTACAATCGCTCCTCCTTTATCCTCTTCACCTCCCGATGGATGTCACATATGTAGGCAGAGGGAGACATTGCGGCTGAGTTATGTCCCCGTTTCCCGCTTCCTTCAGGTTGATTTAAACCTCCGGTCCTGTGAATCAGCCGTAATGCACGGCCACTGTTTCTCAGATGTGCCACATCTCTATTCATGGCAGCCATCTGTAATGAGACGAGCAGAGACCTGGGAATCTATCACGCGGTATGGCTGCCCCGAGGGGAGGAGGTTGGAGTGGACGGAGGACAGCGAGCCGCTCCTATCAGGAGTCCACCATCCGTCTCCAGGAGTGGGTGGCTCCCGGCGAGCCGCTGCCACGCGCTGACGCCGGCTAATCACTATGCTAAACGGCTGCTATCAGGTGCTGTCACCGCCTGACACAGAACTTTAATGTCAGCACAGACAAACCTCCTCCATCCACTCAACATTTAGACAGACCGTCCGGTTCTGCAGGACGGAGCTGATGGATTCTGACACAGACGAGTGAAACAGTCAGAGAGCGTTATGTTCTTCTGAGAGTGAAGCATTAAAGATCTGTGTGCTGTGGTTGGATCAGTCCGGTGTGTCCGAGAGGTTCTGAAAGGTCCGGCAGCGTTTCAGGATGTCAGCTGACTAACATTCATACTGGGAATGAACTGATGTTTTATTTTATTTCTTTACACCTTAAACAACAATTTGTTGGAGACATTTTGTTCTCCGTGTGGTTTAATATCACTCTGTGTTTTTATCTTTGTGTGAATAAATAAAACAGGATTTGTCCACTGGAAGAAAAAAACACCAACACAAAGATGATTATCTATAAAAAGCCGTTTCCTGTTTCCAAAGTTGGACCACCACTTTAATCTGAAATCAGATGGATTGTTTTCTCTTGTCAGGTGAAATATCTCAACATCTACTGGATGAATTCTCTGACGGTTTCGTTCAGACGTCCATGTTTGACTCCTCAGTGATTGTTGGTGATCCTCTGACGTCTTCTGACTGAAATGTTCAGACAACTGTTGGATTAACTGCTATAAAGATAAACTGCATTCAGTTTAGGAATCATGAAGCCACATATTTAATTTGTCCTTTTACCTGATAAATCAACATTCTCTAATTGTCTCGTTAATTCATGTTGAACACCGTCTATATTTAAACAAACACGTTGTCCAGTGTAACTTTCCCCTTTATGAGAGATCAGTGGGAGCAAGAAGTCTTCTGACGTCCGACAACTGAACAGGAAGTTTGAGTGTTTAAACTTAAATGTCGGAGTCGAGTACATTTGGAGGCTCATCGGCCCACAGAGGGAAAACACTTATGGATAATGACACCTCTTGTTCCTCCTCCACTCCCTCCCTCCCCCCCTCGGCTCAGCACCACCCGAGTGCTGTTTGGTTGCCCTTTAACACCGTCATTGACATGCATTGTATACAAATGAGAGCGTGCCCCTCCCGCAGGGCCGCTCTCAAAGGTTAGCAGCTGCACACCGCATGGCAGATGAGGGCTTCTAATGAGCAACACACACCATGTGATTAGTGGCTGAGTTTGGTCTGAGAGTGGAGACGGCAGCAGTCACAGGTCAGGAGAGGTTGGGATAATATTGGACACTTGTTAGAGTTCTTCTAATTGGTCGGAAAATATTAACGCTGACACAGCGATTTGTTAACGGATACCAGTCCTGGAAATGAATGTAAAATGATCCTGAATGTCTCAGTGTCGCCCAAAGTAAACTCAGAGCTGCTGTTTGGAGCTCAGAGCTGAGTTAGCTGGTGCGTCTGTCATTGATCTGTAAGAGTTCAAACACAGTGAAGGTTTTATTTAATGTAAAATCTACTGTGAGCTGGAAAACACAGTGAATCACAAAGTCTCACACAGTCCAAAGTTCAAATTTAATAACAATATCACTAAAAATGAACATTTAAAAAACTGAAATATTCTGCAGCTGGCAAAAAATCCCCCTGCTGGAAAATAACAGATGAACATATACAATAAGTATATTAAGCGCAGAGAGAGCTTTTGGTGAGTTGAAATCATGTTTCACCTCTGCTCCCATTCTCATATTCCCTGACCGCTCTCACCTGTTTATTGTGGAGGTGGATGCCTCGGACACTGGGGGCAGTTCCTTCTCAGCGGTCGGCGGAGGATCAGAAGGTTCAGAAGCTGTTTCCTGCGGAGAGGAATTATGAACCGGGAACTGTTGGCAGTGAAGCTGGCACTGTAGGAGTGGAGACAAGCGGCTGAACTCTCGTAAAGCTACGTGGGCACTCTTCTTTAACCGCTCTGAACTCTCCCTCTCATACAGACCAGGCTCAAACCCGACGCCCTTTCTCATCAGTTCCAGCCAGAAAACATGTTTACATGCCTTACTAACTCTCATGTCATTTCAGACTCTGCCATTCCCTCCGGCTCTGCATTACCTGCTGGTTGTTTCACCTGGCCTGCCCCACCCCCACACTCACCTGCTCCTCATCAGCTAATCAGCCCCTCAGTATGTACCGGTCCCTTTACCTCAGTTCTTTGCCAGATTGTCTTGTGTGTTTTTGCCAAGCTCTCCAGGGTTCTATATTCTGTCCTGCCTGCCTGTTTTTGGACCTTGACCCCCAGCCTGCCCCTTGTCGGATTTCTTTGCCTGTATGCCTGATCTCCTGGTTTTGATCACTGCCTGAACTGACGAGTAAAGCTGAAATTTCCCTGCCACTTTGACTCGTTGTCGTGCTTTTGGGTTCCACTCTGCCAGTGACGTTACATCCTCTCCTCCTCCTGATGATATAAAGTCCTCCTCTCCTCCTCCTGATGATATAAAGTCCTCCTCTCCTCCTGATGATACAAAGTCCTCCTCTCCTCCTGATGAT
>CAEMYA010000427.1:533340-548789 GCA_903131615.1 Diplodus sargus | reverse complement strand
TGATATAAAGTCCTCCTCTCCTCCTCCTGATGATATAAAGTCCTCCTCTCCTCCTCCTGATGATATAAAGTCCTCCTCTCCTCCTCCTGATGATATAAAGTCCTCCTCTCCTCCTCCTGATGACATGAAGTCAGGTGAAGTGTCGTAGTCCACAGAACATACAACTGAAGTAGCTGGAGACTTAATTTAAAACTGAGAAACAACCAAAGAAACCTCAGATGTCTCAAACTGTCATAAGAATCCTGATTTAGTCGCCTTTCAAGGAGACATTTCCACCGTGAGCTCCTCCTTTACTCTCTTCACCTCCTGATGGATGTCACACAGTCACAAACTGAGTTGAAAGATGTTATTTACACCTTTTATTAAGATGAAATCTTCACCGTAGCTGCTGAGCTGAAAGCAACCGCATGCCGAAAGTGTTAATGACGTCTTTCCAAATCAATTTATATGTAATCTGAACATGACGTCATTTATATGAAACTCTTTCTGATGCATCCATGTCTGCAAAAACGTCTAAATACCAACATTTGATTCTGCCTGATTGAGTTTAACAGACTCAGTTAGACCTGATGTGCTCGGTGCACGTATGATGATGATGATATCATTAATGTGTGACAATAAGACAGACAACAGTTTAGAGGTTGTCTGAGGGCAGAGAGGAAGAAGAAGACGAAGAGGAGAGTCACACACACACACACACACACACACACACACACTCCTACAGTACATATTTAATATAACACACTACCGTCCGTGTCAACATTACATAACAGTCAATTAACACCATTACGTTTCCCTCTAAATGAAGTCTCTGTGGGTGACAGAGCTGCCAGCAGTGACCATCCTATGTCACATAAATCAACCCCCGGGGGAACGAGAGCAGGCTTTCATTACGGCTGCTTTTAAGACATCCAGTGTTTTTATCTGCAGCCACACAGCGCCGACGCCTCACGGTCAAAATCAATTAGCGTAATGAAGCTTCACGTTATTATTGTGAGGGAATCTAAAAGAAAAACACAAAGACGTCACGCTGAGTTCATGTTGACGTCTGTCACTGAGCGGCAGAAAACATGGAAAATATACACGTCATGTTGGAGGACAGTGTTCATTAAAACTTATGTGTGCTTTGTTTTGTTGACGACACACGGCTAAAGGAATGAATGAGGCTACTGTAGGCTAACGTTAGCTGTGTTAGGACAGGTGAACTTTTTGGTTGGTAAAACTCACATATCGTCCTGGTGTCTGAGTGAGATTCATGAAGAAAGACAGCGTTGACTACGATTAAAGAGTGAAAACATGTTGACTGCATGTAGGACTACTGGACTGATGTCAGTTTGAAGACAATCAACTTTTACTTCACGATGATACGATAAAGCAGAAAACCGTCTATTACCAGTTTGAATCTGTCTCCTAACGACATCAGACCTCTAAACTAACTCGTCTCCTGAGTCAAACACTCAGCTGCTGATGTGACTTGAATCTAAGTGTGAGCGTGTCGTCAGGATTCAGACGCTGTTTGCATTTTTAAAACACTTGGTGTGAATAAATTAAGCGGAGCAGATCTGTCAACACTGTCCTTGTTGGAACGAATCCACAGAAACCACCGGAACACTTCATCACAGCATCAACACGCGTGTCCGTCACGGTGTTTGTGACGTCAGTAAAGACGATGAAGTGATTTTCCTTTACTTGTCTTGAAAAAGAAAGAGAGGGAGGGAGGGAAAGTGTGTATTCTCTTAATCCCTGTGAGGTAAACCTGTAGTGGTTTGATGCTGATCTGACCGTCTGCAGGTCGTTTTCAGGTCTATTAAAAAACAGGCGGGACTCTGAATCTGTACATGTCGCACCGCTGCAGCCTCGTCTTCAGATTCGACAACGTACACATCAACATTTGTTGTGCTGCCACGATCGCACTGTCAACAGGAACTCAAGCTTTTAATAACTTTTCATCACAATGTAACGATTGCCTTATAATGACAGCCATGAGGATAAAGGCTTTTTTAGTGTTTCCTTCCTTGTTTCTGTCTGGATTACTTTTGGAATCACCCTTTTCAAAGAACACCTGACACAGTTGTTCCTACATTGTGTTAAACGGAGCCACCAGTCATCTTCTCTCTTTTTTCTTCAGTAACACCTGTTCAGGACCTGAAGCAGTCATACAGAACAGGTGGCATCGTCTTCCTCCTGACAGGAGAAATCCCATCAGTGTCTTCTCTTTTACAGAAGAGGTGACCAGCAAAGGAGGACGTCTACCCTTGATACTCCAATGGTTGCTCCTTTGGCATGCACGGCATGGTGGGTACTGTCAGCGTTTGATGGGTCTTGGCTAAGCCCGTCGCCGTGCGCGGGCCTGACCCTGTCTTCCAGTGGCGGGCCCTCAGCTGGAGATGGAGGATGATAGATGATTTGTCATTGGGCCGATGCTGCGGCGCGGCAGGACCATCCAGCTGGCCTCACTCCCACGGACACCGCTTTGTCACAGACACACCGCTCAGCCGTTAGCTGTTTGACAGCCTTTTGTCCTGAGAGGTGGGAAAAATGCTCTTCTTCTCCTGTCTGCTCTGTAGCCAGTGAGTGATATTCAAGAGAAGAAGAAGAAAATGAAAGGACATCTGCAGCTTGCAGCCGGAGGAGAACCTCGTGGAGAGCTAGTTTAATTACAGAGACTACTCAACGGTGAAAAGAAACAAAATATGCACAACACAGTCCGACGGGCATGAAACGAGCTTAAAACAGCTCCTCCAGAACGAGAGAACAACAAGGGGAAGGAAGCTGCGGGGTAATAAAGGATCCCGCCAAACTGAGTGATGATGAGGCCGCTTCAGGCAACAGCCAGGGACAAAATAATTATGATAGTGAACAAACAAAGCCAAGTGCTGTCACCGACGGTTACTCACAGCTGCAGCAGTGATCCTTCAGCTGTCTCACACTCTGATTCAGTCAGAGAAGGAAACCAGAAAGAAGTAAAAACAAACGTGTGAAGAAAGGCTGTGGAGGAAGCCATTTTGTGTCCAACTGTACATGTTTAACTGTCCAACAAGAAAAGAAAGTTGTGTCTCGTTTAACATTTACAGTATGACACAGATCCAACTGTACTCGCCACTGAAGGTGAAGCGAGGCAGCAAGGCCCTCGGGGAGCAACAACCTCCTGTAATCAGACGCTTAATGGGACAAATTAAATGTGCTGTTCATCTTAATGCAGCTCAGGTTCACAGAATACAGATCAGCACAGGAGCTGCATCTGAGCTGAGATTCTAAGAAATGTCCAAAATGTGAACGTAGCTCCGAAACTCAGTCTCTGAGGGTGACAGAGGTCAGTGTGAGGACAGAGGACACACTACAGAGGTGATTTACACTACAGAGGTGATTTTCACTACAGAGGTGATTTACTCTACAGAGGTGATTTACACTACAGAGGTGATTTCCTCTACAGAGGTGATTTACAGAGGGTCTGACCAGGACTGTGACTTCGGGGAACAGAAGACACGGCAGACGAGGACAGAGAGAGAGAGCTGGACATCATCAGCGTGTAGAGACAGAATATCACCACGTCACTGCAAACTGAGGATTTATTTGGACCGAACCAGAGGTGTCAAACCAGAACTGTTCTGGTGACTCTGATATAGTTTGTGTCCAGTTTAGTTTGACGATGAGTCAACAAGGAAATTTAACTCATTTTAATTCAGTCAGAGACGGAAACTTGAACTCAGATGGTGGACGGTTTTATTTTTTTGTTTAGAAGGAAAATAGGTGTCAGAATTTTTCCTTTCTTGACATTTACTGAGTTTGTTTTGTCGACTTATTAGACTCAGTAGTGAACTGGCTGCTTTTACAACTCCAGCTGAAACTACAGGCTGTCAGACAATCACCTTTAGCTGGTTAGCATGCTAACTTCAGCAGACATCTTTGCAACACAGAACAGACACGTCTCTGACAGAACAGCCACACTGGTTTCTTCACAGTCTGTCTTTTAGATAATCTTTTTAGCCGTATCTGTTTGATAACTCAAACTTCCCCTGCAAAGTGATTTCAAAGTGAATGAGTCATTGCTTCCTTTGACCTTGTAAGCGTCTCGTTGGTTGTAATAAGTCTGCCACAGCTCTACCTAATTTTAACATTGTGATCTGATCACAACGTGGACAAACTCAAGATAACGAGGACGCTAGTTTCAATGCTAGGTGCAACTGCAAAAGCCTTTAAATCAGATGTCATAATCGAGGTAGTTATTCCTGAGATGATAACAAGATATACAAAGAGAGATTCAGATATATATCCCTCAAACTGAAGTCAGACAGAGACGAATCATAAGAATTGCAACATTGATTATTATTACCATATACTGGTGTTTTCTGATTGGTGCTTCTATTCCAGGTGCAGACATTTGGCCTATTGAATTGTGCGTTTCAACATTTAAAACTTTGCCAGTTCATGAGGGACAAAACATTAAGACAAAAGCAGAACTCAGCCCTCCGTCCATCATTCCTCGACATAATTCAACACAGCACAGATTGGAGAGAGAGGCAGCGACACAGAGAAAGTCTCCGTGGTGACTCAGAGGACCTGGTAATGTGCAGTAATGGCTCATGAATATCTTCCTAAACGTCTCGGCTGCTCAGAGAGTCTGCTGCAGTACTGAGGTGGTTCACACAGGTGAGGAGGACAGCGAGGGCACCCTCATTACCCATTACCCAGTCTGTCACCCGCTCCTCCTCCTCCTCTCGACCCCCTCTTCGCTCCTATCATTTATTTATCCACGTCAGCCCTCAATTACAGGCAGTGGTCTGGGGGCCAGGGAGCAGGCCTGGGTGACCTGGGGTTGGTCTGGCTAATGAACAACGGAGTGAGACCCCCCTCATGTTTATTTCCAGCGTTCACCCAGAGCGGGGGCCCCGGGAGGACCGGAGGGACGAGGCTGCTGAATTATAATCAGCACTTTGTAGTTTTAATTCGCCTCCCATGCTCCCATTCTCCGGCCGTCACTCTGAATACGGATGGAGAGACGAGGGGAAGAAAGAGAGGCGTGTCACTAAGAGGGCGACATGATGGCGGTGTGAGTCAGGCTGGCTTCCCCCCCCCGAAGGAAAACGCAGGCAGATGGATCGGCTGTGAATCAAGTCCCCCCTCGCTCGGCCGGGAAGTTCCAGTTGTGCCGTAACGACGCCTCGCTTTCTCATGGTGGTGGATCCATTTACAGCAGAGCGTCCTGGAATTAAATGTCTCCCTCTGCATTTCAATTTATTCTTGCTCATCAGTCAGCTCAACTGCTGATGATTAAAACCAGCGTTTCATTTTTTATTGAAGAAATTTTCTCATTAATCTTTGAACTCATCTGCCTCCTCCAGCAGCCAGATGGAAGTGCAACAACTCGGACAGGAAGTGTCTTTAAAGAATGCCACAATAGATCTGATTTAATCAGCTAATTACAGCAGACATCAGTATGAAATGTGTGATAAAGAGGTGATACATCAGCGCGTGAAATACAGTCACAGTAATAATATCTATTAGTTTCGACCAGAGCTTTGAAAGGAGAATACAATCCTGGCATTTTACTTTTCTGCAAAACATGGATACATTCATATGTACTCAGTGTATCATGTGATATCACACGTTCACAGTTCACGTATATGAGCTGATGGTTGTGGTGTTTGAACTCTGCAAGATGGCTGCCAAGCCAGAGACCACTGAACAAGATGGCATCTCAACATTTGTATGCATGAAAGCACCAGGACGTGGACAGAACAAGGTGACCCAAAACAAGATCATTTCACGGCTCTAACCAAGGTTTGCAAGAAAGCTGTGAAGCCAGAGACCGCTGTTCATTTATGACCATGAAACCACTGGATATTTTTATTGAGATATCATAACATTTTCCAGCCACGTTTCTGGTGACAGGTATTTTCAGCCACAACAACTTCGTTTCTTTGCCATAACCACACAGTTTTTGGCGAGAAGGCTGTCGAGCCAGAGACCGCTGCTCAACATTCGTAAGTGTGAAACCACTGGATAACAAGGACATTTTTCAACCATATTTGTGGTGACAGAACCAGGTAAGCAGGGATCTTCTCCTAATCTGGTCCAAATGGTTTTTGGCAAGAAGACTGTCAAGCCAGAGACCACTGTTGGAGATGGACTTTTGGTGAAACCACTAGTTAGTTTCAGTGAGACCGAGGGACGTTTTCTGTCTGTTTTTGTGGCAACAGAGCCAGGTAAGCAAAAAAAGACTCTTTTACTAACCTTTACCAAGTGGCTTTTGGCTGTGAAAGCTGTGAAAACCAGAGACCACTGTTCAAGATGGTGTTTTAACTTCTAGAAGCATGAAACCACTGGATAGCTTTAAAGAGACTGAGGTCGGTACATCTCCAGCCATTAGGACATTTTGGTGACGGAACCAGGTACACCAACCCTAACCAAATGGTTAATATTGGCGAGAAAGCTGTCAAGCCAGAGACCACTGTTCAAAATGGATTCTCAACATTTTTAAACAAGAAACCAATTGATCATCTCAATGAAAAGTAGGGAAGTTTTACAGTGAGGTAAGCCAAACACCCAATCTTTACCCAGAAACCACTGTTAGAGACAGAATTTTAAATTTGTTAGCGTGACACCACTGGATATTTTTATCAAGATGTCAGGAATAGTTTTGGTCGTGTTTGTGGTGACAGAATCATATATTTAGGGTCAGAACCGAATCTTTTTCTAACCCTAACCAAGTAGTTTTTGCAGCTGAACCTGTCAGGAGCATCAGCACAGCGTCGACACAACACATCACTGAAAACTGAACCTGAAGAAACGTAGTTTCAACATATCTGTTGTTTGATGTCTGACATTCAGATTATATCACCACAGGCTGCAGCTGAAATGCTGGACGTCCCGCTCTGTGTCTCCCTCTCTCTAACAGTGGCACATGACATCAAACCTTCACAATGACCCTGACTTAATCCCCATGTAAGCGTTCACTTACTGTGATTCCATCTGATGTGAGCTCGACATGTGTATCTACAGTTTGTTCTCTGAGGCATCAGGGAAAAAGTGCCTGAGCCAGCTGTGTCAGAAATCATCCCTCATCACGACTCCTGTCCTTGAACGTGACCTCTTCATCTTCGCTGACCTCTGCAGAGTCTTCTGTGGTGACGTTGCAGTGGACTGAAGGTGACAGTAAACGTGACGCTGGCGAGCAGCAGGAAGGATTGATGAGGACGGAGAGACGGACAATGATTGGAGGCTGAGAGCTTCATATTACTGACTAACAGAGCAGAGCAGTGATGTCGGAGGAGTTTGATTCCACAAAGTTTTATTCGCAGGATTTTTTGTCTACATTCATTGAAGCTAATGTGTTTGGTTACAGAGTGAAACTGAGCTGAATGCATTTAAAATGCTTTGTTTTATGAATATGTAATAAGAACCAGCTGTGAACATCATTAGCAGAGACTAAGCCTGCCAGTCAACCCATCAACAGCTCAAACACCGTTCTTCTCCGTTGGTGCCATTCTAGACACACTGCACTGCGACGTCCTCGCCATGTCCACAGTTGTGGGTGCCGATTCCAGAATGTGGGCAGTCGAAGATACTCGACTCTGTTCCTCTGCATCGCAGCTCATCCAGCCAGATCTGACCGGACCCTGCAGAAGAACAACAGTGTTAAGGGACAGGGACTGTTTGAAAATATATATTGAAACTTCTATTAAATTCATGGGATCCTGTAGTTCTACTCCGAATACTCTTTAATTACATTTTTGAAGTTTGGCCCTCAGAGATAAGTGTCAATATTTTTTACATTTACATTTTCCTGTGTGGTCAGTTGGGAACTTTGCTCTCATAAAACATTCCAACAAAAAGGAAAACACCAACATTTTTGGAAAAAGATTACTGTCTTCCCTCTCCAGAAGTTAATTTATTAACTATTTCTATCTAAATCTAATCAGCTCAGCAGCTGAACATGAACATAATGAGCTTTAATGGCAGCAGACTTCTTACCTGCTTCGGCGGGGAAGACAGAAGAAGCTCTGGTGTAGCCCAGCATCCTGCAGACCACCGTCCCATCAGTGGTGTCAAAGCTGTCGTCACACACGGTGCCCCAGACCCCGTTGTGCCTCACCTCCACTCGACCTCGCTGTCCACTCGGCACCAGACGCACGATCACTGTGGGGACAAAGGAGCAGCTACGAAACAAGTACAGGAACCAGTTCATTCAGCTGCAGCTCCCCTAAGACTCCCCGACATGGCCACTGCTTTGAATGATTCAGAAACAGCTCAGATGTCTCTACACGAGCCTCCAGGTTGAAGCTTCCTTCTCTTTGACCGCATCAGTCCTGTGCAGACTTACTGTCTTGGTCTCCCTTGGCTCCTTTGGGTCCTTGAAGTCCTAAAGGAGATGTAGAGGGAAAACATTTAAAACATATCTTCAAACCAAACTCACACTAACAGAATATCAGTGCAGATACTGTGTTTGTTACCCACACATGTTTTAATGTTAAAGTTTTATCTATGGGTGAAACATTAAACTGATTTTCTTGTTAAATAAACTCATCCGTCGTTCTTTCTGCCTCAAACACACACAGAGTGAAACACAGAGCTGCCGTCCATCACAACACATACAGCTGAGAGAGTTAACGTTTGATTTCAGATGTTCTTTGACGTTTACTGTAACTTTAAATGCTTTGAACGGTTCATCACAGGTGGAAGAAACCAGATTCTAAATCAAGTTTCCTGTAACTTGAACACACACTCACCTTGAGCTCCTTTGGCACCAGGAGGTCCTGCGACACCTGGAGACAAGACAACAAGATGAGAACTGATGAAACACACTGAGTGGAAACCAACAAGACGAACATGAGCAGATTGAACGTCTATAATCCACCTGTGAAACTGTGATTTTCTAACGTACAGAATTTTATTTTCACATATGAAGAAGTTCATTTAATGTGATTTGAGATGTGCCATGTTTTGTTTAAATGTAACTTGTATAGAAAAAATTATGGGAAGTACAGAAAAGCATGTAAACATCATAATATTTAGCAAATACACATAATAGTGTGCAGCTGACCTGGAGGTCCTGCTGGACCGATGCTCCCCGGGTCTCCTTTTTGTCCATCAGATCCAGGAACTCCAGGAATCCCAGGAGATCCTGGTGGTGAACAACAAATCAACAGAAATGAATTTAGTGCCTCACACATGACTAATGAGTTCATGTTCACACACACAGCATGTAAGATTCTTTAGGCACCTTTTTCTCCAGCGCTCCCCGTGTCACCTTTGTCTCCACGAGGGCCTGAAGGGACAAGATTCAGAGGTCAGACATAAAACCTGGCTGCTGTTCGATCTCTGAAACAGCATTTAGATGATAAAAGTCCTGAAACACTAGAAGTTTTATCAACATGTTAGTAGCTCTGTATGGAAGGAGATCCACCACGACTCAAGAGCAGAAACACTCGATATTGTAAGAAATTAAATAAGTATTTCAGGATGTTTTGACTTTGGGGCCATGAACTACCTTCAGGTCCAGTGTCTCCTTTCTCTCCCTTTGCACCTGGTCCCTGATCTCCTGGTGTTCCTGGGGGCCCAGGTGGACCGCTGGGACCTGCACTCACACAAACACACAATCAGAGTGATGATTTTGTTAATTTTTTTGAGGCCCACCATAATTTATTTTAATAAATGCAAGCTGTGCAGATCGTCCTCATCCATCGGGTGAAATATCAGTGTGTCAGCAGATTCACTGAAGATGACCAGAAGTTAAAGGAGGAACAGAAACTGTTTCCTCACATCAATCTGCTGAAAAACGTTTCCACACATGATGCGGTTAACACAATATGAAACCAGTGAAGGTCACATTTTGTTTACAGTGGGTCAGTTTGTGCGTCATGCAGTATGAGGAACACATTTGCAGGATTTCTCCACTTCAGCACCGTCTTGTTATTTATTCTGATGTCTTTATACTTTGTGGTTGTTTAACAGCTTCTCCTGTTGACAGGAGGTCGTTAACAAGCTGCTGAGCTGCCGATAAAATCAATATGTCTTTTATGATCATGACATCCTCTGACATAAAATCAACAAAATGACTGTACAGGTTAATCCTCTGATCCCCACAACACGCTGGTGAGCTGGAAGACGTGTTCTCATTACAAAATTACCAAAATGACACAATTCATCATCCAGAAAAAGGAGAAATAATCGTTGGATTGTCACACATCCTACAGTCCTTGAATGACTCATGTGTGATCATTGTGCCTTCGTCAGGAAACAATAACACAAATCTAAGCTTAAAATAGTGATGACTCACTTCAGTCTGCATGTCTCAGCAAAAACAAACTGTTCACGTGAACCAGATCCTGACAGAACTTTGAATTAATCAATATAACATCTATTAGATTCAGTTTGATTTTTCTATTCAGTCGACTCTGATTTTGTGATTGAAGCCTCAAGCATGCGACCTAAATCAAAATCTGCTGAATTGTTGTTCAGCAGTTAAGGGTGGTTTAAAATATTAAGTTTGATCCTGGATTAGGCTTTATTGAATTAAAGTGGACTGCTGGGCCTTGGCGAAGGGATGCACTCTACTGAGTGCTGTTCTAGTTTCTTCTGTTATGAATATATAATGTAGAAGAAGTAGGACGAACTCAAGATGGACTTTTGTGCAGTCTAACACGGTTATTATGCTCCAAATCAAAATTTCTTTGATAATTCAGTAAAAAAAGTTAAATATAAAAAAACACCCAAATAACACAATACTGAAAAGTTCAGTTCAGCGTTTAAAATGGAGCGTAAAGAATTTTGTGTTTTTTCCAGAATCTGGTTTTTGGCAAATAAACTTTTTTTAGTTCATGGTTATTTTTCCTGACAAACTTGTTTGTGACACATGGTTCATTCAAGAGCCGTCAGATATGTAAAAGTCCAACAATCATTTCTATTTCTACAGTTTCTGGCTGCAGTAAATGTGTCATTTTGGAGATTTTTTTCAAAAAACATGCTTCCAACTCACATAGACAGAACATTTTTACACTCAAAATCATCTAATCTGACCAGTAGCTCCTGGTTCTCCTTGTTCTCCTTTGAGTCCTGGGTCCCCTTTTGCTCCTTGAGGTCCAATGACACCACTGTCACCTGGAAAGAAAAACACAGGTGCGTAACTGCTGATCACTTTATGATGATTAATCTCTGATTAATGTAAACAATGTAAATACTGATGTAAAGTACCTTGAATTAAGTACAGTACCGTCCTGTACAATGACAATAAAGACAATTCTATTCTATTCTATTCTATTCTACTTGAGTAAATGTAAACTGAGGACTAATTAATATATTTCAGTCACATGTGAGTTCAGCTCAACAGAATCAACAAAGTGTAAGATTCTGATTTTAACTTTACAAGACTCTCTACTTCCTGTTGGTCTGACAGCTGAAGACAAAGTTCATCCTGGTCTGACCTGTTTGTGAAGGGTCAGTACAGTCCAGAACAGTTCTTCCTTTGGAAATACACTCAGCACATTTAATGCAAGAAGGTGCAAAATAAATCTGCTGATTAGATTTTGTACCAGACTTTGGCCTGACAGCTGCTGTCGACAAATAGACAGAACTTTACTGTGGTGGGTCGACATTTACTGGAACCACCTCGTAAAAACATCAGAGGACACGACCTCAGTGTTAGAAACTGTCCGGAGGCGACAGTGTTACACAAACAGATCTGTTGTTTGTTCCTGTGTAAAGTCAAAGAGAACCACACCCAAAGGCTGCTAAAGATCATTAACACCGACTGTGAGCTTCATTCAGGTCTCGTGGTTCTGTTCTGGGGTCATGGTCTGGGGTCGACCTACAGAACACATCTGCCTCAGACTCTAATGTGTCGGCTTCAGTGAAAGTCCAGCTCTGATAGAGATCTCATTGAGGAAATGTCAGTGCTCTGACTCAGTTGGCTCTGTGGAATAATGTCTGCAGTTCATCCATCAGCCGCTTTTCATCATGCGGCCGTTTGACAACAGATGACAGGTCATCATCACCGGACCTGCAGCTGAAAGCTAATGCCTCCTGCTGCACACATATGCACCTCTGCTGAATCTGTCCTGATGAAATTAACTTCTTACACTGAGAAACTTTGATTCTGTTGATATTTTCTAGCTCAGAGTCTCTGACACTGCCAGAGTAACAGATCTATTAGTTAAGATGCTTTGACAGAAATGTAGCTTGTTGTAGTTCAGGAAGTTTTTGGTTGTACAGTTCAGGTTCAGGTCGACTCACCTTTGGGGCCTTTCACTCCTGGTGCTCCTGATGGTCCGTCTCTACCCGTAGGACCAGGAGGTCCTGAGGACACACACACACACACACACACACACATATATAAACTCTGCCCTTTGAATTCAGTCCAGGTTGTTGTCCTAAACTTAGCTGTGACTATCTGCCAAAACGTTCTCACTCAGGTTTGTCTTGCTTCACTTGAGAAGACCTCATTCATTGGCCCAGTAATCTGAAACATCACAACTAAATGCCTAAACCTGATCCTTTATTTTAACCTTATAACACAAACCACTTAAAACATTTTGAAAAGAAAAACCCTGTAACCCTGTTCTAAAAAAGCATTTCGAATCATATTTTGGGGCAAAGTCACTGAACTTGATTCTGTACATGAACAGTTTCTATATCTCAGTAGCCATTTTTAGACAGAGCACCAAGCCGCCAAATTGCCCGTCCTTTTGGCGGCTTGGTCCGCGGTTTTAGACTGAGGCCGGCAAATTGGGGGTCTGTTCTGGTACACTTATTTCCGCCTCGCCTGCTATCTAAAACCGAGACAGAAATGTGCCGGCCCGTGGGTGAGATGGGTGGAGGTGTCAATGATCTGCACTGCTGTGCGACCCACAACCGAGGAGTTTTAAAACCAGGAAACAGCCCCCCGCTAAGAAGCCAGTCTAAACTCCAGTGGGGTGCAATGTAAAGCTCTTATTTTGAAGACAAATTCTATGTCACTGTTCGCAGCCCAACTTCGAGCTTCACGTCACCTCACATGTTTACGCCGACCTCAGAGGCGCCTTTTGGAAAAGGAGGAATATTATGCCTCCGTTTTAGAAAGACAGGCTGGCACATTGCCGTCCTTACCTTGGAGCAAATGTGCCGCCTTTTCTATCTAAAAAGGGCTAGTGATGTTCTGGTTCTCTTCACATTCATTCTTTCTGGACCTGGTCTTGTTAGCCCAGAATAATGGCCAAGATGGCTGCCGAGTGACCAGACTCGCTTTCAAAATCTGACGATACCAAATTTTAACCAAACCTTTTAAAACCAAGACTCAAGCTTCAGACAGCACTCTGAAATGTTGGGTACCATCTAAGAAGTCAAGAAGCAGCAATGACTCTGGTAAAAAGAAACACACACACACACACACACACACACACACACACACACACACACACACCTGTCAATATTGCCAACAGGGGACTACATGTCTCCACTTCCTAAGAGGGGACCTCTGTTTGTGGTCATTTTGAAAAAACAAAAATAGAATAGAAAATATTCTGTTAAGGTCTTTTACCATAATGTTGCTTCAGATGTCTTCTTTAAATTACAAAGAGGGGACTTGCATCCTCCAGCAATGTCTACCTGTCAAAGAGGAGGCTTATACACACACACACACACACACACACACACACACACACACACGCAGGTGTGTATCTCACCTGCTGTGCTGCTGATGCTTGTCAGTTTGTCCTCCATGTTCTGGGTGCTGGTGTTGAGCAGCTTCAGGTCCGATCTCATTCGGTCCAGCTGACCCTCCTCTCCACACAAGCTCTGGACCTGTTGCCAAGGCAACCATCAGAAACAAGAACATCACGTTAAAGC
The DNA here is from genome assembly GCA_903131615.1 of Diplodus sargus. Taxonomy (NCBI): domain Eukaryota; kingdom Metazoa; phylum Chordata; class Actinopteri; order Spariformes; family Sparidae; genus Diplodus; species Diplodus sargus. Next base: position 534,968 of record CAEMYA010000427.1, on the reverse strand, counting down.
AGTGCTGTCAATAACTACCAGCATTAGAGTGAGACTATGTGACTTCTGTTGCTGTTAATGAAGGAAGTGGGGAATATCTGTCCCGAGCTGTGTCTGTGAGAGTTAAATAAAGATAATGTTGAGGTAAATGTGAGGTATGAACATCAGGAGGACCTGGCTCTGCAGCGTCCACAGGTGGCTCCTCAGGGTCTTGGTTTCCTGACTGTTGTTTCGGAGCAGAGTCTGGAGGACTTCTGCATCGTCTTCTCCACCCACAGAAATGTGATTGGACGTCAGCTTCTGTGTTCTGGGGCCAGACACTGAAGACTGCAACGTGAAAACTGAGACGGAGAGGAAAAACAACATTTTATCAGTAATTGAATTCACGACCCTTCTCTTCAATAAATTACATCTAAAGATAAAATGCAGTTACCTTTATAAATGAGGAAGGCGTTGAGGGCGGTCTGCAGGATGAGGTAAATAACGATAACGTATAAACACCACGGTCTTCTGGGCCTCGCTGGCTTCAGATCTGAAACATGTAAAGCAGCAGGATGTGATCAGCCTCCCTCACAAAACATCCAGGAGGAGAAAAAAAAGTCACTTCAGGAGACGAAAAGTCGCCTGGTTCATCCAGCTGATACAAACTCTTTTATAAATTTGCAAAGCTCCGAGCGTAAATGTCAGCTGTCAATCATGATAAAATAGAATAAAACCTGGGAGGAAATGGAGACGGTTTCTTTTTGTCTGCAGAAAAGTCAAGAAAGTGACACCAGAGCAAACTGGCTGTGGCCGAGAGGTGAAGCACTGTCCTCTCTGAAGGGTTCAGAGGTGGATGAGAGGCAGCAGGGTGACAAGATGATTGTTTTTACTTTAAGTGCGTTCATTTAATCTTAGAAGAATAAGTAGATTATATGAGACGTTTACTTATTTGGAGCTGTTGCAGCAGCCCGGTCTCACAGAAGCTGTAGTAGAAGTGACAACTGTAGTAGATGCAGTCGTGGCAGTAACAGTAGTAGCATCATTAGCTGTAGCATCATTAGCTTTAGCTGCTGTGTTGTTGCAGTAACAGCAGAAATAGTAACTGTGCAGCATTAGTTGGTCTGAGCAGCAGATTTGTGCAGGAGAGACATCAGCCAAGTGGTAAAACTGAAAGTGCTATCGATGAGTCGCAGACGACGAGGAGAGATGAGCTACTTTGTACATTTGATTATTTTACTGTAAAATCAAATATAACTTTATATGAGTTCATTTGATTGTTTTTTTTTTTTTTTCCTTTAATGACATCAACTTAAAGGTGCTTCTTGTGAGAAGATTCTCACTCCCAGATCATCAGATAAAGACTATTTTAGAAAAAACTGGGTTGTTGTTATTTGCTGTTTATTTTGTGAGATCTTTTATTGATTATGAAGACTCATTAATGATCTCACCTATGCACAGCTGTGTTTTCTGTCCTCTTACTTGTTAAAAACTCTGTTTAAAAGCTGTAAAATGTTGATGCAGTGGCTTTAATCCGAGGAGATATTTACAGCAGGACCCTCTGATTCTCTCAGGAAGCCTCTCGAACAGGAAGGATGAAACTTTGCTGCCACCTGCTGGTCCTGACTGTCACTTCAGTCACTCTCAGGTTCAACAGCTGCTGATGTGTT
>CAEMYA010000427.1:500585-533207 GCA_903131615.1 Diplodus sargus | reverse complement strand
CCGTCAGGCTGGAAGCTGTAGAGATCACTCCGGCTCAGTGACATGTCAAACAGCGGGTTATTTTGGGTGAACGAGACACGATCGTTCAGCGTTGTCTCCATCGTCTCCGGAGTCCAGAGTCACCTTCACTTACTGCTCCAGGAACTCTTCTATCACTGAGTTCTCTGAAAGTGATCTTGGAAAAAATGTAATTTCCTATCAGATTGCACCAGAATCTCTTCGAAACAGAAGAAGGAACTGCAGCTGATTTAAAGCTGAGGTGGACAAAGTTTAGCCCCAACACACCCAAGAGCAACACAACGTAAGAAAGAGGAAGCTGGTGTTCTGACCACTGATGTAAAAAGGCCTCACAAAGCAGAAAGACAGATTATATTATCATATTAAATGCAAAGTAGATCTTGACTCATCATGTCTGCAGAAAAAAAAGAGAGGATCGTTTTCTTTCGCCTGTTACTGCCTTTACTTGTTCTCTTCTTACTGCTGGTAATTTTTATATCCGTTCTTAATAATTATTGTCCTTCCTCGTGTTCATTCTGTTAAATCATCTTCTTGAGTTTTCCTGCTTTTCAGTTCAGTTCAGACATCTTTATTTATCCCAAATGGGCAATTTAGTTGTAGCTTTTCCAGACATCAAACATAAAAAACATAAAATGATTACAACGATCATTCATTCAGTCAGTCAGTCAATTTAAAAGGCACATGGGTACGTCATGAATAATAAATGAATGAGTAAATAAATAGGTTAAATTCTTCTAAAATGAGTGGGGTCTGAGTTTAGGAGTTTGATGGCAGATGGAATAAAAGACTTTGCATATCGATTAGATTTGCTCCTGGGCACGTTATAGCGTCGACCAGAAGGCAACAATAAAAACTCAGTCGACATAATGTGGTCTGGTTGGCTGATAATTATTTTTGCTCATTTTTGCTTATTTGTATAAATAAAATGTGTTATTGTTATATTATAACAAGCTGCAGGAGAGGAGGAAGGGGCACGTTGAGACACATCGGGTGATTTTAGGGAGGATGCAGAAGGATGGATGATGCAGGAGAGTTTTATTTTGTGTTTGGTGATGAGGGAGTCAGACCAGAAGGAAATGTTGAAGGTGAGAATGGATTCAGTTGAACACCCGCAGCAAGAGAATATCAATAAACTTTATTCATACAGCACCTTTAAAAACAGAGTTTACAAAGTGCTTCGACAAACAAGCAAAAACAGGAAACTAGGATGGATGCAATATAACAGAATAAACACTCAACAGTCGAGACGAAGCCTCAAACAAGAAGGCAGAACAGAAAATGTAAAAACACAAAAGGAATAAACTGTGACAAAATCACAAAGAAAGACAGGAAAAAGTAATGCACATAAAGAGATGAATAAAAGATTATAGTAAGAAGACGACATCACATCAGAGGAGTTTTAAGGTCATTATTGCTGCAACTCTCAATGAACTGAAGGGAAACAGTGAAACTACACATAGATAAGAGATGTATTATTTGTAAAACCGGTGTGATATATAAGATATTCTTGTATTAGAATAATTTGTTTCTGACTCTGAACCGTGTTGACAGACACTTGCTGTAATTATCACAACTTACCGTCCAGTCTTCTGAACAGGCTCAGTCTGTTGGTTCACTGCTCACATGTGCCACCTGCTGGTTGTTGGTTCACGCTGCAGCTGCTTCTGTTCTTATTCTTACTCAGATTCAGTTTTTTTTCGACTTGTCTTCAGTCTGTAGTGAAGTGTTATTAGTGATATCAGGCTGTTCACTGCACTTTCGCACAATAAGCACGAACAAATGAGATACAACTATCACTCATACTGTTCTCCTGGGGTTTGATACAAGAATATCATATATATCACACTGATTTTTACAAATAATACTTTTCTTATTTACTTGTGAAGTTAATTGAGAATGACCTTAAAGCTCCTCTGATATGATGCTGTCTTATTAATCTTTTATTTATCTCATTACTTTTTAAAAAAAATTTCCTCAGTGATTTTGCCAGTTTTATCACATTTATTCCTTTTTTTTTTTTTTTTTAATTATTTTTTTGGCCTTTTATGGCTTTATTGATAGTACAGATGAAGAAGGTGACAGGAAACAGGGCGAGAGAGACGGGGAGTGACACGCAGCAAAGGGACCCGGGCCGGGATTCGAACCTGGGTCCGCTGCAGAGCCTCAGCACATGGGGCGCACGCTCCACCCACCGAGCCACACAGCGCCCCCACATTTATTCCTTTTATGTTTTTACATTTTCTGTTCTGCCTTCTTGTTTGAGGCTTCGTCGCGACTGTTGAGTGTTTATTCTGTTATATTGTATCCATCCTAGTTTTAAAAACCATAAAACAGGCAAAGTCACAGAAAAAGAAAGAAAGAGGGAAAACAACAATAAATAACAGAAAAACCTCAATAAAAGTTGTAAGAAAAGGATCATGTCTGGTTTCTTCAGCACAAGTTAATCAGCAGACATGATTCAAATTGTACTTTATATTCATTATGACAATGATAATCTGTATTTCTGCTTCTTGTGGCTGAAATTTGTCCACCTCAGCTTTCTATCAGATGCAGGTCTTTCCTCTGTTTCAATCGGTGTTTGGTATAAAAGTCCCTGAAGCTGAAAGTAAAGGCGACTCTGGACTCTGCAGACAATGGAGACAACGCTGGATGATTTCTCTACCACCAAAAATAAGCTTCTGTTTGAAATGTCACCGAGCTGGAGAGATCGCTACAGCTTCCAGCCAGACGGTGAGAAAATGATAGAAAGTATTAGAGCCCAAAAAATGACTTTCCATTACGAAGAGAGTAAGAATGGTAACTGCGTACACAGAATTAAAAGGCTAAGACGTTCAGCCAACCTGAGACACTTTGAGTTTCTGGATTTGTGTTTTTGAATGAAGACAGATATGTTGCAAAGATAAAAAATGTCAATTGTTCAGTTTTTATGCCATAAAACACAAAAAATAAAAAAACATACTTTGATAATTTATTCTACGAAAATTGTGAAATAAAATGGAATCAACTTTTTTGTGCCCACAAGTGTTAACAATATTACAAAACTTTGAATAAAAGTTTAAAATGTAATTTACCTTTTATTTAGCTGATCACTACCTGCTGCTTTACATGTTTCAGATCTGAAGCCAGCGAGGCCCAGAAGACCGTGGTATTCATACGTTATTGTTATCTATCTCATCCTGCAGACCGCCCTCAATGCCTTCCTCATTTATGAAGGTAACTGCATTTTATTTTTATTGAATGTAGTATATTGAAGAGAAGGGTCGTGAATTAAATTACTGATAAAATGTTATTTTTCTTCTCTGTCTCAGTTTCCACGTCTTCAGTGTCTGGCCCCAGAACACAGAGGCTGACGTCCAATCACATTTCTCTGGGTGGAGAAGACGATGCAGAAGTCCTCCAGACTCTGCTCAGAAACAACAGTCAGGAAACCAAGACCCTGAGGAGCCACATGTGGACGCTGCAGAGCCAGGTCCTCCTGATGTTCATACCTCACATTTACCTCAACATTATCTTAATTTAACTCTTACAGAAACAGCTCGGTACAGATACCCATGTTCTCCACAAGATTAATCTTAATAACTCAGTGATCATTTGGCTTTTCTTCTCAGAAGTTTCTTATTTGATCTCACAACGAAAATCTGGTTACAGCTTGAAAAGTATAGTGACAAACTGCTGTTAGCATTTAGCCACAAAACACACAAAGCCACTAGACTGACTGTACGTTGGTTTTCTTGTTAACTTTGGACTGATCCCAAATCTAGTATATATGCTAAGTGAGACTAACCACGTCCTGACTCTCACTACTTACTTAACACGTATTCTTAGACTGGTACTGGAATGGAAAACGAGCAGCAGTAAATGTAGCAGGCTGCATGAACACCTTCACTAACAATAAGAGCAACGGAAGTCACATTGTCTCACTCAAACTATGTGATTGTGATTTATTGCTTTAATGTGACAGTCATGTTTCTGTTGGTTGGCATGACAACAGGTCCAGAGCATGTGTGGAGAGGAGGGTCAGCTGAAATTGGACCTAAAACTTCTCAACACCAGCCTGAGATCGGACCTGGAGCTTCTCAACACCAGCACCCACAACATGAAGGACAAACTGAGATCGGACCTGGAGCTTCTCAACGTCAGCACCCACAACATCGAGGACAAACTGACAAACATCAGCCACAAAGCAGGTGAGATATACACACCTGTGTGTGTGTTGTAGACCGTGTGGTTTTGTACACTTAAATTGTTCAATAAAGAAAAAAAAAGTGACAGCAAATTTGTCTTCAAAATAAGAGCTTTATATTGCACCCTATTTGAGTTTAGAACTGGGTTCTTAGCGAGGGGCTTTTAATTTGAAAGTAGCAACCTTTCCTAGCCTGCTGCTACAACAGCAAGCAGACAACGAAGACAGAGACCGAGGAGACGCTGCATCTCCCAGATCTCAGCGGCGGTCCAGTTGCTACACAAACATTAAGCAGAAATGTCAGGCATTTTGAAAGTCTGACAGACCATCCACTAACATTTACGTCCATTCTCGTCTCGTCAACGAAAATTCACACATGTCTCGTCATGTTTTAGTCATCAAAGAGCCATGTTTATCTCGTCACCGTCTCATTATCATCATGAAAAGAAGGAGCGTCAACAAAATAATTTCGCCATCGTTGGAGAATGCAAGTCCCCCCTTTGCAATTTAAAGAAGACATCTTAAGTAATATTATGGCAAAAGACCTTAACAGAATATTTTCTATTCTATTTTTGTTTTTTCAAAATGACCACGAACTGAGGTCCCCTCTTACAAAGTGGAGACATGTAGTCCCCTGTTGGCAATATCAACGTGTGTGTGTGTGTGTGTGTGTGTGTGTGTGTGTGTTTCTTTTTACCAGTCATTGCTGCTTCATGACTTTTTAGATGGTACTCAACATTTCAGAGTGTTGTTTGAAGAGTCTTAGTTTTAAAAGGTTTGGTTATAATTTGGTGTTGACAGAGTCCTTTGAAGGCAAGTCTGGTGACTCAGCAGCCATCCTGGCAGATAGTCTGGGCTGACCAGTGAACCAGGTTCACAGCTGAATGAATGGGAAGAGAACCAGAACGTCAAGAGACATGGAAGCTTTTCATGCATAGAATCAAGTTCAGTGACTTTGCCTCAAAATAAGATCTGAAATGCTTTTTTAGATCAGATTTTTCTTGTCAAAATGTTGTGAGTGGTTTGTCCACTGTCTTATAACAGTGGTTATAACAGTGGTTATAAAGTTAAAGTAAAGGATCGGGTTTAGGTATTTTGTTGTGATAGTTCAGGTCAGAGTAACGAGCTACAGAATGAGGTCCTCTAAAGTGAAGCAAGACAAACCTGAGTGAGAACATTTTGGCCAATAGTCACAGCTAAGTTTAAGAAAACAACCTGGATTGAATTCAAAGGGCAGAGTTTATATACGTGTGTGTGTGTGTGTCCTCAGGACCTCCTGGTCCTCCGGGTAGAGATGGACCATCAGGAGCACCAGGAGTGAAAGGCCCCAAAGGTGAGTCGACCTGAACTTGAAGTGTGGTCACTTAAGCGACATTTCTGGAAAAAGCACCTTAACTATTACAAATGTGTCATTCAGGAATTTTTTATTTTCGTTGATGTTTTGGCAAAATAGGAGTAATAAAAGGGGAGGGGGTGTTGTCCTGTTTGTGATGACTACCTTTAAATGCAACGTTATTGAAGATATGACCATTGATATTGACAATGTGATGGAATGTATAACCACTGAAACTGAGGTTGAAAGATCTGAAAATATATTAATGAGTTGAAGTTATAGAACACCGGGATCATGTATTGATTAATTCAATGAGAAGATTTCTGAATTATGTGAAAAACATAAGGATAAAACTATTCTGGTTTGTGGAATTGTTTGAAAATATAGCTACGGCTATAGATAAGAAACAATATGCTGTAAGTGTTTTTGTTGAATTACATAAAGCGTTTGATACAATTAACTATTCCTTACTACTGCAGAAATTGGAGTGTTATGGAATAAGATGTGTAACACTCAATTGGATAAAAAGTTATTCAAATAATAGGTTTCAGTATGTAAAAATCAATAATACTTTGTCACATTTTGGAAAAGTAACTTGTGGTGTACCGCAGGGTTCGGTATAGGGACCTAAGTTATTTATACTTTATTTGAATGATATTTGTACAGTATTTAATAAGTAGAAATTCATAACATTTGCGGATGATACAAATTTATTTTGCTCACGACCAGACATTAAAGAATTGTTGTCAACAGTAGAAAAGGAGTTGATCATGTTAGAAGAATGGTTTGATATTAATCATTTATCATTAAATGCAAATAAAACAAAATGTATGTTGTTTGGTGGTGTTAGGGCTAATTGTGAAATTGAATGATTCCTAAATAGAGTAGAAATTGAAAGAGTAAATGAGATTAAATTCTTGGGAGTAATTTTAGATCATGAATTCAGTTGGAAGCCACATATAGAATATATTAAAAATAAATTAGCTAAATCTATTGGTATTATTTACAAAGTCGGGGATTTGTTGAACAATAAATGTCTGCGTATATTATACTCTTCACTTATAATGCCATATATGTCATATTGTGTTGAAGTTTGGGGAAATACATGCAGGACATACATAGACCCTTTAATTAAACTCCAGAAAAGAGTTATCAGAATAATTAATAAAGCTTCCTATCGCGAAACCACTAATAATTTATTTATAAAGTCTGGCATCCTAAAATTCTCAGACATTGCACATATAAAAACATTAGAAATATTATTTCGAGCAAAGAATAAAAGTCCTCCAACCTGTATTCAAGATTTTTTTAAACTGAGAGAAAACAACTATAATTTAAGAGGGTTGTGTGTCTTTGAAATATGTTTAAGTGAGAACTAATGTTAAATATATAGGTGTGTTTCATTTTTGGGAGTTAAATTATGGAATGGACTTAGATAGATAAGGACTAGTATGTAAAATGACGGAAATGTGAAAATTTTTTGTGATGTTATTTGTTGTTGTTTGTTTTTTTCTTCTTTGTATTACTGATATTATGGGTTATTTCATGGATGGCCCGGGATAGGCAAAAATAAGCCTCGACTTCAGCCTATTCTTTTTTTCGGTTACAGAGTTTGTTTAAATTTTTTTGTTGTGAGAAAATGTTGAGTGGAAGACTGTGTGGTAAAATTTGTTAGTTGATTGCAGATAATTTAAGTAATTTATGTTTATCTTGTAATCAAAATAAAACTATTCATTCATTCATTCATTCATTCATTCATTCTGTTGAGCTGGACTCACATGTGACTGAAATATATTAATAACTCGTTACGAGGAGTAAATACATATATTTACAAGTACTGTACTTAATTCAAGGTACTTTACTTAAGTATTACAAAATATAGTACTTTTTACTTAACTTCTGTTTTGCTGACAGTTGCTGCTCAGTTTTTTTTTTTACTTTTGAAATTGCAGCCACCACTGTTAGTTTGCATTAATCAGCTATAAATCATCATTAAGTGATCAGTGGTTACATACCCGTATTCTTCTTTCCAGGTGAGAGTGGTGCTGTTCGACCTCAAGGAGCAAAAGGGGACCGAGGACTCAAAGGAGAACAAGGAGCGCCAAGAGCTGCTGGTCAGATGAGTTTCATTGTGATTATTAGTGTAAAAAAGTTCTTGTCATTGTGAGTTGGAGGCATGTTTTCTTGCAAAAATCTAGAAAAAATGACACAGCCAGAAACTGTAGAATTAGAAATAATGGTCGGATTTTCACAAATCTGATGGCCGCTGAATGAAACATGTGTGACAAACATGTTTATCAGGAAAAATAACGATGAACTAAAAATAGTGAGACTTCTTTGAAAATAACTTGTACCATGTAAAATTCACCAAAATTAAACTAGATTCTGGGAAAACAAAACATTCTTTAAGTTACATTTTAATCACTGCACTGAATTTTTCAAATATTGATTTCACTTTCTTGTGTGTGTGTGTGTGTGTGTGTGTGTGTGTGTGTGTGTGTGTGTGTCCGTCTGTCCTCAGGACGTCCTGGTGCTCCGGGTAGAGATGGACCATCATGTGCAGCAGGAGTGAAAGGCTCCAAAGGTGAGTCAACCTGAAGCATTTAAGATAAAGTTGAAGTTAATTAAAGGTTGTAAAGTTTAACACCCAAAGACTTCCTCAACTACAACAAGCTACATTTCTGTCAAAGCATCTTAATTAATAGATCTGTTACTCTGGCAGTGTCAGAGACTCTGAGCTGGAAAACATCAACAGAATCAAAGTTTCTCAGTGAAAGAAGTTAATTTCATCAGAACAGATTCAGCAGAGGTGCATATGTGTGCAGCAGGAGGCATTTGCATTCAGCTGCAGGTCCGGTGATGATGACCTGTCATCTGTTGTCAAACGGCTGCATGATGAAAACCGGCTGATGGATGAACTGCAGACATTATTCCACAGAGCCAACTGAGTCAGAGCACTGACATTTCCTCAGTGAGATCTCTATCAGAGCTGGACTTTACCTGAAGCCGACACATTAGAGTCTGAGGCAGATGTGTTCTGTAGGTCGACCCCAGAACACGACCCCAGAACAGAACCAGAACAGAATGAAGCTCACAGTCGGTGTTAATGATCTTTAGCAGCCTTTGGGTGTGGTTCTCTTTGACTTTACACGGGAACAAAAAACAGATCTGTTTGTGTAACACTGTCGCCTCCGAACAGTTTCTAACACTGAGGTCGTGTCCTCTGATGTTTTTACGAGGTGGTTCCAGTAAATGTCGACCCACCACAGTAAAGTTCTGTCCATTTGTCGACAGCAGCTGTCAGGCCAAAGACTGGTAAAAAACCAAATCAGCAGATTTGTTTTGCACCTTCTTGCATTAAACTTGCTCAGTGTATTTCCAAAGGAAGAACTGTTCTGGACTGTACTGACCCTTCACAAACAGGTCAGACCAGGATGAACTTTGTTTTCAGCTGTCAGACCAACAGGAAGTAGTGTTGGGAATCGTTATTGATTATTGATTATTAATTAATATTATTATTAATTATTCAAAAATTATTGTAGTTGATTAATGAAACCTAGGTAACTATGAGTCATTAATGAACACGTGCACCACCCTGGAATCAGGGATCAAGGAAGTCCCCAATAAAGACTACAAAGATGGCCGAACGTGGCTTGTGAAGTCACATTCACCGGACTACAAACTAGTGGGCGTGACTTAGGAAATCTCGTCGAAGAGACGACAGGAAACACTGGGCGTGACTTTGTGTCACGTGAGAATGCGAATTCTGAGGGGATTGATTCAGATTCATCGAAGTTCATTTGTCGTCCCCTGATTGAGCCGGAATACAACATATTGTGGTCACACACGGCAGCAAGACTGTACAGGCTGGATTAGCCTGAATGAGCTCCTAGCGAGCGTAGCAAACACATTTAGCACACAGTACAGATAACCATAAATCAGACTGGGCGATCCTTTCACAGCAAAACAAAAGCACAACAAAGAAAAACAACACTCTATATACTGTCTGCTTCTGTCCACACAAAAGACCTCTTACTTTAGATGCCGCATTGCGGTAGTGTGGGTGCCTGACTGACTCGAAGCTCCAACTCGTTCAGGAGGCAAGTGCGGGAATCAGCGTTAGCGTCCTTAAATGCTGACGGGCAGGCTGTTACACAGCGATCGGTCGACTCAAAGGAAGGGACAGTCTCGTTCCTTCTGAAGATTCTTTTCATCCTTCTGCAGGTAATGAGGGAACGGCTGGGTTACGAGCGTTCCTCTAGGGATCCAAAACAATTCTGACGAACATCCGAACAAAAAATGAAAGTGAAACAAAAACAGTCTCTGTCTCGTCCAGCGAGAAGCAAACTGAAATTAGCTGAAGCAAAGATGAAAAACTGAAAAAAGTTTCTCAAAGTTGTAACCTTATGGCAGCAGCTGCGTGAAACTGAGTTCTCGCGACAACAGAAGCTCCCGAGGGTACAAAGAGCAGAAGTTGCTGCGTGACCTTTTAACGTGGGTATGACATCATTGTGATCCTGGCGGAGCTTCCTGGCTCACAGCCAATAGGGACCGGGTGACGTCTTGGAGGCAATTCAACCTGGTCACGTTTTTCACACCTGGTCGGCCTTTTCCTGTTCTTTGTTCTGTAGTCCTCATGGCTGAGGGACTACTAGTCTAGGCTTCTGGTTTCAACTACAGGCCTTCTCTTTGTTTGAGACCTGTATATGGAGGCACGAGGCCCAACAGTAGAGGGTCTTGTAAAGTTAAAATCTGAATTTTACACCTTTGTTGATTCTGTTGTGCTGAACTCACATGTGACTGAAATATATTAATTAGTCCTCAGTTTACATTTACTCAAGTCCTGTACTTAATTTAAGGTAATTTACTTATTTAGTATTTACAAATATGGAACTTAATACTTTACTTTTGTACATTTTGCTGACATTCCTGTTTTCTTGAGTTTTACATTTCCAGCCAACATCATCACTGTTGGTTTGTTTACATTAATCAGCTATAAATCATCATTAAGTGATCAGCGGTTCCGTACCTATATTCTACTTTTCAGGTGACAGTGGTGTCATCGGACCTCAAGGACCAAAAGGGGACCGGGGACTCAAAGGAGAACGAGGAGCGCCAGGAGCTGCTGGTCAGATGAGTTTCATTATGATTATCAGTGGACATTTTTTGTCATTATTAGTTGGAAGCATGTTTTCTTGGAATAAATCTCCAAAATGACACATTTACTGCATCCATTTCTGGATTTTCACACACCTGACGGCTCCTGAATGAAACATGTGTGACAAACAAGTTCTTTCCAGTTTGTCTTTTGTAAACCTTTGCTGAGACATGCAGATTCAAGTGGATCGTCACTATTTTAAGCTTAGATTTGGTAATTGTTTCTGACAAAAGTGTTCATCACATGTGAGTCATTCAAGGACTGTTGGATATGCGACAATCCAATGATTATTTCTCCTGTTTCTGGATGATAAATGGTGTCATTTAGTAATTTTATAATGAAAACATTTTCCAGCTCACCAGTGTGTTGTAGGGATCAGAAGGTAACCTGTACAGTCATTTTGTTGATTTTTTGAAGTAACAGGGCAGCCCTGAAGGAGAGAGATCCTGGAAATGTGTTCCTCATACTGACTGACCTCAATTTATCTCCACTGGAACAGAAATGGGACTGTCGCTGGTTTCATGTTGACTCTGTTCACAAATAGAAAAATGACTCAGCAGATTGATGTGAAGAAGCCCTTTCTGTACCTTCCTTAAGTTCTGGCCATCTTCAATTCTTTTGGCACACTGCTATTCCACCCAATGGATGTGTTTAGATCAGATCAGATTAGATCAGATTAGATGAGATTAGATGGTCTTTATTTATCCCACAACGGGTAAATTCACTTGAGGCAACAGCTCAAGATGGACAAGAACAGGAAAAACAATCAGACAAATATAGTCCACAGGCTGGTGCAGGGGGTGAGAGGTGGCTAACATCCTCCTCAAACCCACTATGGAGTCCAGCGGACAGTCCAGGACAGAGCTGGCCCTCCTAACCAGTTTGTTTAGTCCTAAATGATCTCAGTCTCCTCAGCAGATGGAGGTGACTTGAACAGGGCGTCCACTGATCTGTGGTGTCTTCTTCTGGAGGTTGATCTCCCATCTCCTTTGTTTTACTGGTGTTTATGCAGGTAGTTGTATCTATACCATTAACAAAGTCTTTAATGATCCCCTGTATTCTTGTTCATTCCCACAGACACACATCCAACGATGGCTGGTTCATCTGAGAACTTTTGGAGGCGACACTTCATAGTGTTGGGACTGAAGTCCGATGTGTAGAGGGTGAAAAGGAAGAGAGAGAGAATTGTACCCTGCTGAACTGATGTTCCCCCCGTACTGCATAATACCACATCTGAGACACAGTCCTGCAGCCACATACTGTGGTCCCTTAGTGAGACAGTCTGTATTTCATGCAGCCAGGTGTGGGTCAACTCCCTCACCTTCCAGTTGCCAGCTGTGTTGTATTGAAAGCCCTGGAGGAGTCAGAAAACATGAGCATAACAGTGTGTCCAGGTTTGTTAGAGTTCTGTGCAGCAGGTAGATGACTGTATCATCCAGCCCAATTACATTTAAAATAAAGATGTGGGCCCCCAAAAATGACAAAATCATCACTCTTATTGTGTGTTTGTGTGAATGCAGGTCCCAGTGGTCCAGTTGGGCCCCATGGAAACCCAGGAGCTCAGGAACTGGGTGCAAAGGGAGCAAAGGGAGACACCGGAGCCCAAGGTAAGGGTCTGGATATTGGTTGAAGAGTTTATAGCACCAAAGTGGAAATAATTCTTTATTATCTTTATTTAACTTCCCACAACTTTCGCTAGTGTTTCTGCTCTTGAGGAGTCGTGGTGGATCTCCGTCCATACAGAGCTGCTAACACGTTGATAAAACTTCTAGTGTTTCAGGACTTTAACCATCTAAATGCTCTTTCAGAGATCAAATTATCTGCGATGGAACAGCAGCCAGGTTTTATGTCTGACCTCTAAATCTTGTCCCTTCAGGCCCTCGTGGAGACAAAGGTGACAGGGGGAGCGCTGGAGAAAAAGGTGCCTAAAGAATCTTTAGTATTGTGTGAGTGAACATGTACTCATTAGTCAAGTTTGAGGGAGTAAATTCATCTCTGTTGATTTGTTGTTCACCACCAGGATCTCCTGGGGTTCCTGGAGCTCGTGGATCTGATGGACGAAAAGGAGACCCGGGGAGCATCGGTCCACGGGGACCTCCAGGTCAGCTGGACACTAATATGTGTATTTACTAAATATCATGACGATTTACATGCCAGGAATAAGTTTCCAGCCTTATCTGTGAATCCAGCCACAACTTTATTTATTAAGTGCACCCATTATATTCATGGGTGCACTTAAGTACAACTTAAAATAACGAACATTGAAGTGGACTGTTAATAATTCTACTAAAATACACTTATGAAGTAAGATTAAATTATACTGACAGAATAAAACGACATGAAAACACATTTTATACATTCCCAAAATTAACATTACACTGTAGGCATCTGCAATTTTTATTATTGAAAGTTAACATATGTACGATTTACAAAAATACTTTACAAACTAACACTGAATATTGTTGAATCAGTGGCAGTAATTAGTAAATTATCTTCACTGGAACAGAAATGTGACCGTCTGTCAGGCCTGGACTAGAAAGAGGACTCAATTCAACAGGCTTTTAATCTGAAAATCGATAGCTTCAAGACAGATTGACAAATCAACAGGCTGTGAAATAATTACCTGACTAATCTCAGAACTCAGCAGGAACAATAAAAGAAAACAAAACTCAGAGAAGAAATCCACTCCAACGGTGGGAACTCCACAAGAAGAGGAGAAAACAAAATCACTCACTAGGAGGAAAACAAGACGCAAGCTGACTTCACTATAAAGCTAGACTGAAAATTTTTTTAAAAGAAATTCACTCAAACAAGGAAGGCACAAGGCTATAAAACAAAAATACACTAGTAGATAAAGCTATGAAATTCAAACATATCAAAGTTGCTCCAAAGGAGGAAGAAAAAAAAAAGCTAGAAACTTAAACTGTGAGCTGAGCTTCACTATGAAAATTACAAACAAAAAATCACTCTACAAGAGGCAAGGAATTAACAGAAAAACCAACAATGAATCACGATGCTTAGGCAAAACTTGGACTGTGGCAAAAGGCTGGGGTGCACAACAAAATGAGACCCTTTGGCACAACACAAAGGGAGACGTGGACTTCAAGACCCAAAAGGGGAAACAGGTGGAAACAATCAGGGATCAGGGGTGATGTCAGACTGGTGACACGTGAGGAAGAGCAAGTGACCTGAAATGAGAGGAGAGTTAGATTTTCAAAATAAAACAGGAAGTTCATGAGACAAAAAACCCAAGACAAGACAAAACCTCACCGCTGTGTGACACTGTCGCTGGTTTCATGTTGACTCCATTCACTGGTAGGAAAATGTACCAGCAGAGTGATGTGTAGAAACAGTTTCTGTTCCTTTTTTAAGTTCTGGTCATCTTCAGTAATTCTGTTGACACGCTGTTCCTCAGAACAGAGAAATTCACTTGTTGCAACAGCTCAAGATGCACAAGAACAGGAAAAAGAATCAGACAAATATAGTCCACAGGCTGGTGCAGGGGGTGAGAGGTGGCTAACATCCTCCTCAAATTCACTATGGAGTCCAGCAGACAGTCCAGGACAGAGCTGTCCCTCCTAACCAGTTTGTTTAGTCCTAAATGACCTCAGTCTCCTCAGCAGATGGAGGTGACTTTGGCCCGTCTCATACAGGGCGTCCACTGTATCAGTCCAGTCCAGGTTACTATTAAGGTGAAAACCCAGCCACCATGTCGATGTCCAAACCTTGGATGTTTAATGGTGTGATCTGTGGTGTCTTTCTCTGGAGGTTGATCTCTATCTCCTTTGTTTTACTGGTGTTTATGCAGGTAGTTGCATTTACACCGTCGTTAATGATCCCCTGTGTTCGTGTACGTTCCCCCAGGACAATTATCCAACGATGGCTGGATCATCGGAGAACTTTTGGAGACGACACTTTACAGTGTTGTGACTTAAGTTTGACATGTAGAGGGTGAAAAGGAAGGGAGAGAGAATCGTACCCCAAGGTGCCCCCATACTACATGATACCACATCTGAGACACAGTCTTGGAGTCACATACTGTGGTCTGTTAGTGAGACAGTCTATAGTCGATGCAGCCAGGTGTGGGTCAACTCCCTCACCTTCCAGTTTCCATGTTTCCAGCTGTGTTGTATTGAAAGCCCTGGAGGAGTCAGAAAACAGTGCGTCCAGTGTTCTCCAGGTTTGTCCAGGAGTTCTGTGCAGCAGGTAGATGACAGCGTTATCCACCCTAATTATTGTTTTTATTTTGTTTTTCTACTATTTTAATCCAAAAATTGGAAATTCTTTTTAGCACTCACATTAAACACAGGTGCGCAGACACACACACGCAGTGTAGAGGAGATGAGCGAAGGGGCTGCAAAACGTGCCACGAGCAGTGCTAGGGGTTGGTGCCTTGCTCAAGGGCACCTCAGCAATGCCCAGGATGTGAACCAGCATTCTCCAACTGCCAGTCCACATCATACTTTTGATCCAAGTGGGACTGAGCTATTGTCGCATTTAAAATAAAGATGTGAGCCCCCGAAAAATGACAAAATTATCACTCTGATTGTGTGTTTGTGTGAATGCAGGTCCCAGCGGTTCAGTTGGGCCCCGAGGAAACCCAGGAGCTCAGGGACTGGGTGCAAAGGGTGCAAAGGGAGACACTGGAGCCCAAGGTAAGGGTCTGGATATTGGTTGAAGAGTTTATAGCACCAAATTAGAAAAAAAATCTTTAATTTCTTAGAGTAACGAGTGTTTCTGCTCTTGAGTAGTCGTGGTGGATCTCCTTCCATACAGAGCTGCTAACACGTTGATAAAACTTCTAGTGTTTCAGGATATTTATCATCCTAATGCTGTTTCAGAGATCGAATTATCTGCGATGGAACAGCAGCCAGGTTTTATGTCTGACCTCTGAATCTTGTCCCTTCAGGCCCTCGTGGAGACAAAGGTGACAGGGGGAGCGCTGGACAAAAAGGTGCCTAAAGAATCTTTCATGCTGTGTGTGTGTGAACATTAGTCATGTGTGATCGAGTAAATTCATCTCTGTTGATTTGTTGTTCATCACCAGGATCTCCTGGGTTTCCTGGAACTCGTGGATCTGATGGACGAAAAGGAGACTCAGGGAGCATCGGTCCACAGGGACCTCCAGGTCAGCTGGACACTTTAATATGTATTTACTAAATATCACGATGGTTTACTGGCCATGAATTTGTTTCCAGCCTTAACTGTGAATCCGGCCCCAACTTTATTTATCAAGTGCACCCATTATATTCATGTGCGCACTAAAGTACAGCTTAAAAGAACGAACATTGAAGTGGACTGTTTATAAGTCTACTGACATACACTTATAATGAAGTGAAATTTAATTATACTGACAGAATAAACCAAACAACATGAAAACACTTTTTATACATTCCCAAAGTTAACAGTACACTGTAGGCATCTGCGATTTTTATTATCATTGAAAGTTAACATATGTATGATTAATAAAACACTTTACAAATGAACACTGAATATTGTTGTATCAGTGGCAGTAATTACTAATCATAACTTGATGAAATTTAATTTGCAGTTACATTTTTAAAGGTACATTTTAAATATACTTTAAATTAAGCACAAAAAGAAAAAGTATACTTCTTTACCTGAATTATATTTTTGATGTAATGAAATATACCTTTTTAAAGCATGACACGGCAAATGAAATTTAATGAACATTTTTACATGTGAAAATGAAATACAGTCCATCCATCCGTTTTCTTCCGCTTATCTGGGACCGGGTCGCGGGGGCAGCTGCCTGAGCACTGACACCCAGACTTCCCTCTCCCCGGACACTTCCTCCAGCTCTTCCACAAAACACATGTGGACTCGTTGGGCAAACTCCCATGAACCCTCGAGCACCCTGCGGAGGGTATAGAGCTGGTCCAGTGTTCCGCGGCCGGACGAAAAACGCATTGTTCCTCTCCAGAACTCTGGAATAGACTTTCCCAGGGAGGCTGAGGAGTGTGATCCCCCGACAGTTGGAACACACCCTCCGGTCCCCCTTTTTGAATAGGGGGACCACCGCTATGGTCTGCCAGTCCAGAGGCACTGTCCCCGACTGCCACGCGATTCTGCAGAGACGTGTCAACCAAGACAGCCCCACAACATCCAGAGACTTGAGGTAATCAGGGCGAATCTCATCCACCCCCGGTGCTTTGCCACTGAGGAGCTTCCCAACTACCTCAGTGACTTCGGCTTGGGTAATGAATGAATCCACCTCTGAGACCCCAGCCTCTGCTTCCTCTATCGAAGGCATGTCAGTGGGATTGAGGAGATCCTCGAAGTATTCCTTCCACCGCCCGACAATGTCCCCAGTCGAGGTCAACAGCTCCCCACCTCCACTGTAAACAGTGTTGGTGGAGGACTGCTTCCCCCTCCTGAGGCACCGGATGGTTTGCCAGAATTTCTTTGAGGCCGACCGGTAGTCCTCCTCCATGGCCTCCTCGAACTTTTCCCAGACCCGTGTTTTTGCCTCTGCGACTGCCCGTGCTGCCGCACGCTTGGCCTGCTGGTACCCATCAGCTGCCTCAGGACTCCCCCGAGCCAACCAGGCTCGATAGGACTCCATCTTCAGCTTGACAGCATCCCTTACTTCTGGAGTCCACCACCAGGTTCGGGGATGGGCACCGGAGACCTTACGGTCACAGCTCCGGACAGCCGTGTCAACAATGGAAGTACGTTTGGGTCTGCCAGGTCTGTCCAGCTTCCTCTCCTGCCAGAGGATCCGACTCACCACCAGGTGGTGATCAGTTGACAGCTCAGCCCCTCTCTTCATCCGAGTGTCCAAGACATATGGCCAGAGGTCAGATGACACGGCCACAAAGTCAATCATTGACCTCCGACCTAGGGTGTCCTGGTGTCACGTGCAAATATGGACACCCTTATGCTTGAACAAGGTGTTTGTTATGGACAAACTGTGACTAGCACAGAAGTCCAGTAACAAAACACCACTCGGGTTCAGATCAGGGAGGCCGTTCCCAATCACACCCCTCCAGGTAACACTGTCTCTGCCCACTTGAGCGTTGAAGTCCTCCAGTAGAACAACGGAGTCCCCGGTTGGAGCACTCTCCAGTACCCCTCCCAGGGACTCCAAGAAGGCCGGGTACTCTGCACTGCTGTTCGGCCCATAAGCCGAGACAACAGTGAGAGACCTATCCCCGACCCGAAGGCGCAGGGAAGCGACCCTCTCGTTCACCGGGGAGAACTCCAACACATGGCGGCTGAGCTGGGTAGCTATAAGCAAGCCCACACCAGTTCGCCGCCTTTCACCGCGGGCAACTCCAGAGTAGAAGAGAGTCCAACCTCTCTCATGAGAGGTGACATTCCATGTCCCCATGCCTAGAGTCACCGTCCAGGGATTGGGTCGCCGGGGCCCCTGCCCACGACTGCCACCCAAATCCCACTGCACAGTAATGTAAATAACATTTTGTACAATAGAAAATCACAGTTTCACCGGTGAATTACAGACGTTCACACACAATTTGCTTTTAATCCGCTCGTGTTCGTCCGTTGGTTTCCACTCAGTGTGTTTCATCAGTTCTTATTTTGTTGTCTTGTCTCCAGGTGTAGCAGGACCTCCTGGTGCCCAAGGACCTCAAGGTGAGTGTGTGTTTGGGAAACTTGATTTAGAATCTAAACTAATAAACTTTCTTCCACATTTGATGAATCACTCAAAGCATTTAAAGTTACAGAACACCTGAAAGAACATCTGAAATCAAACATGAACTCTCTAAGCTGTATGTTTGTGATGGACGGCAGCTCTGTGTTTCACTCTGTGTGTGTTTGAGACCGAAAGAATGACAGATGAGGTTATTTAGCAAGAAAATCAGTTTAATGTTTCACCCATAGACTGCATAAACTGCAACATTAAAACGTTTGGGTAGCAAATACAGTATCTGCAGTATCATTCTAATAATAATGATAATAATTCATTTAATTTATATAGCGCTTTTCAAGGACGCAAAGTCGCTTACAGAGAGAGGTACACAAGTAGCAGACAAAGATAATACACAGATAGGAAACAGATAAGAGAGCACAAAGCACAACAGGGAGCAAAATCAATGGTGGGGCGTCAAGTAAATAACCATGGTACAGACAAATGGACAAAACAATTCTGTCATTGTATGTTTGGTTTGAAGATATATTTTAAATATTTTCCCTTCACATTTCCTCCAGGACCTCAAGGAGCCAAAGGAGCCGAGGGAGCCCAACACAGTAAGTCTGCACAGGACTGATGTGGCCAAAGAGAAGGAAGCTTCAACCTGGAGGCTCGTGTAGAGACATCTGAGCTGTTTCTGAATCATTCAAATGAATGAACTGGTTCCTGTACTTGTTTCGTAGCTGCTCCTTTGTCCCCACAGTGACCGCGCGTCTGGTGCCGAGTGGATGGCGAGGTCGAGTGGAGGTGTTGTACAATGGGATCTGGGGGACCGTGTGTGATGACAACTTCGACACCACTGACGGAACGGTGGTTTGCAGGATGCTGGGCTACACCAGTGCTTCTTCTGTCTTCACAGAGGGAGCAGGTAAGAAGTCTGCTATCATTAAAGCTCATTATGTTCATGTTCAGCTGCCAAGCAGATTAGATTTAGATAGAAAAAGTCAATAAATAATCTTCTGGAGAAGGAAGCAAGTGAAGCAAGTCTTTTTCCACAAATGTTGGTGTTTTCCTTCTTGTTGGAATGTTTCATGAGAGCAAAATTCCCAACGGCCCATGCAGGATAATGTAAAGAAAACATCATTACACCTCAGAGTTGCAACTTATTTCAGCAAATTTGCCAGAACCCACTGAAAAACAGGCTCAGTAGGCATCAGACAACACACAACAAATATCTACAGATGGAATGAAAGTAGTGAATATGATATTACAGTCAGTAAAAAGTACCAAAAACAAGTTGATTAAAAAAAAAATCACAAGGAAATAGGGTTTTTGTTTTTACCTATAGAGCTATCTTTAACAAAACACATTTTTTATTCAGGACCAAATAACTCCTAGATGATACAGAACTACAGTAATACTACACAGAACCAATATTTGGTTACAGGAAAGGGTCCCATGAATTTTTCAACCTCTATTTCAAGACAGTCCCTGACATCAACTGGGAGAAGTTCTGGATTTTGTCTGAGTTGGCGTTGAATAACCCAGTCTGACTCTTAACACTGCTGTTCTTCTGCAGGCTCCACATTCTGGAGTCGGTTCCCACAACTGTGAACACAGCGAGGATGTCGGAGTGCAGTGTGCCTAGAAAGGCACTAACGAAGAAGAACGTTGTTTGAGCTGTTGATGGGTTGACTGGCAGGCTCAGTTTCTGCTAATGATGTTCACAGCTGGTTCTTATTACATATTCAGAAATACAGCATTTTAAATGCATTCAGCTCAGTTTCACTCTGTAACCAAACACATTAGCTTCAATGAATGTAGACAAAAAATCCTGTGAATAAAACTTTGTGGAATCAAACTCCTCCGACATCACTGCTCTGCTCTGTTAGTCAGTAATATGAAGCTCTCAGCCTCCAATCATTGTCCGTCTCTCCGTCCTCATCAATCCTCCCCTGCTGCTCGTCAATGTCACGTTTACTTCAGTCCACTGCAGGGTCACCACAGAAGACTCTGCAGAGGTCAGCGAAGATGAAGAGGTTACGTTCAAGGACAGGAGTCGTGATGAGGGATGATTTCTGACACAGCTGGCTCAGACACTTTTTCCCTGATGCCTCAGAGAACAAACTGTAGATACACATGTCGAGCTCACATCAGATGGAATCACAGTGAGTGAACGTCTCTGAATTCTCTTGTTGAGGCATCCTGTAGCCTTTAGTGGCATCAACATACTGCACATCTCTTCTTCTCCTTTAATAATTCCAACAAATATGTTATTATCTGTGGTGTGTTTCTTTTGTGTGACCAAACAGGTAAGAAATATAAATATAAAGATTTGTAAAGAAGCAGAATCAGAATCAGCTTCATTGGCCAAGTTTGTGTTCACAAACAAGATGTGTGAAGAGAAAAGTAAAAACTGATACAAGCTGAATGTTTCAGGGATATTTCACAGCGTCGATTCAGAATTATAAAATGACATAGTAGAAGAAAGTAAAAGTAAAATTAAACAGTTGAAATGTGTCTGCAGGAGGAAATGTGACTGAGAGAAACTCTGTACATCTGAAATCTCAGTGTTTCCTCTGTTCCTCTGTTCCTGTGTGACGGCCCAACGCTGCAGAGAGAAACTGATCCCAGAGCGACACCTGGTGGTCAGAGAGAGAAACAGCTGTACGGATGAGGCTGATGTCAGAGCAGCATCACAAACTGGTTTCTTATCAGTGACTCTTTATTTCACAGCTGGAGTCAGAGTGGATCCAGAACATGTGACACAGTGTAAATTTCCATATTTAAAACCATCGAAAAAGACAATTAGAGAGGAAACATGTGGTGATGCTTTCTGCTTGTTTTCAGTTCTTTGTCAAGCACATTTACAAACTTTGTTTTCCTTCCACAGCTTCATGCAGGATGATGATCTGGTCCAGTCACATTATTTGGTATCTGCTATCTTTTTATTTCAGCTGAATGTCAGAATCCCTCAGAAGTTTTGAGGCAGGAGATTTCTGAGACGCTGCTGTGTTTGAGCAGGCAGGCTCAGGTGTCTTACCACTGGATTTGGAAGTGACAACAGTTTCCCAAATCACCTGTGTCATCTTACTTACCTCATTCAGTGGGAGGTTTTCTTGACACATAATAATTGAGTAATAAAAGAGTGCGTACACATGGGTAAAGGCAATTCACAAACAAAGACTGGAAAGTAGGTTTCTCTTCTAAGCCTGGTGTATTCTTGTCCTGAAAGGAAGCATGCCTCAAATGCATGTAATAATCTCTGGGATGCTCACGATGCGAATGTTTAACTTGGATTGCTGCAACCATTGCTGTGGCTTCATCAGCACAAGAAGAGCATTCTTCTTTCAATGTGTGACAAAGCTCTCTGTAGTCATTTCTGGCACTGGGAGGTTGTGATTGTATGAACTTGCGTACAGCTTTAGAGCTTCCACACAAGTCTAACTTTCTCCCTCTGGGTTGCATCAGGCAAGTTAAGGCGACTATGGTCAAGTAAACTAAAGTAATCCTCAACATGGTGATCACAGTTGTCTGGCTCAAAATGTTCAATGTCCCTAGCTATAAACTCAAGCTCTTCAAGGTGGGGGAACTGGGTAAGATACTAAGGTATCGTTTCTATGACATTGACATAACATGCTGCAGTTCTGTGTAGCTGAGAGACAGGGGCATGGCAGCTGTTATCACACTCATGGAGGTGCAGAGAGGAGGTCGGGCACTGCTGGAGTGATCTGGTCCCCCTTTCAGAGGGAGGGGCACGCATCATGCATCAGAGACTGGGAACAGTGGGTAGAGTATCTTCTGGGGAATAAACTACCTGTGACCTCACTGTCTGTTTCAGGAAGATGGAAAGTCATGTTACTGTTATCTCTGTCTCTCAGTGGAATCACATGACCAGAATCACATTGCTTGACTGACTGTGGTGGGAAGAGAAGTCCTGACCTAAGCCTTAACAACTCCTCCTTGTGTGAACAAAGATCTAACTCTGCTGAGTGCAGGTTATCTAAATAGCACATGGCTTTCTTATTAGCCATCTGAACTTCATGGAGGAGACTAGGATTATGCTCTCTAAGGAGTTCTAACTCCTGTTATAGGGTTATTTTGCTCTGAACAGCAAGGCTGGTTTGCCAGTGGAAGCTCAAAAGCAAACATCTTAACAACTGGCCTGTGGATGCTGTCTGCGCATCACACCTGTCCTTAAGTAGGGACTCTATCTCTTCATTGCACTCAATGAGATTTAACCAGCTGATGACTTCAGGGCAGCCAGATTTTACACTCTGTGCCAGGGAAGAAATAAATCGTTCTACACAGGGACTCTCCATTGTTAAACAAGTTGTCCAACAATAATTAGTGTGGTTGCCTATGATGTTGCTTTGGCAGATACTCTGTAGTGTAGCTTGGGGGGAGTACACTAGCCTAACCAAACTGTGTTATGGCCTACACAGGTATCTTCCTGTGGAGGAGGGGTGTCTATGGCATAATCTAGTGGCTCTGGGCGTACAGATGGGGGCCAATAAAAATGAACACAGATTACAAGCGTAACTTTGTTTACCAAACCTTAAACATGCACTAACTGGAATGCAAGGTAGTAACGATCAGACGATTGTCTCTTAAAGTTGACTCAGACTGAAACACGTGGTAGTAGCAGCTAAAGTACAAAACTTCTGTTTCACAGGGCTGATAGGATGCTACAGCTCCATGTCTGGCTCTACTTCTTACTGAAGTGCAAGGCAGTAACAGCCAGATATAAACCTCTATGTATCACAAGGCCAGTGGTATGCTGTGGTTAACACGAGGAACACTTAAATTGTCATCAAATAATGACAGCTTCACTGCAATGCACTGAATACAGGATATTCAAACACTGAACTGAAATTCTCACAATTTCTACAGAGGACTTTTAACTTGAATCGATAGCAGCAGTAGGAAATGGCTCAAAGTGCCAGTTAATAACCTAAAAGATTTTGGTTAATCAAATGGGTTATAAATGTGATTGTGATTGTTTGTAAGCACAAATCTACTCACTACTGTCATGGTCTAGTGGGGTTAAATGTAAAGACTTTGGGCTAAAGGGTTCAAGATGTGAATCTCAAATTTTAGCACTGTCCAAATTATGCTCAAGTCAATATTGCACATTTATGAATGTCTGCCAACAGTACACAGCCTCACTCGGGGTACCATTATGTTGTATATTGCCTCGTACGGGGCACCGTTGTGTTTCGCCTTGCATAACACGTGGCACAATTGCGTTTTAGGTTAAATTTGTCTATCAAAAATTAATGATTATCAGGGATAATCGCCTTCCTGGTCAGGTTGCATGTCTTTAGGCAAACTAAACACAGAAAGATTTCCCTAGCTCTTTCACAACAGTTGTTGCCATGATCTTGCTTAGGGGAATAGCTTTAGGAAACCAAATGGTTGAAGATGTGTCGATCAACCGAAGCGTCCCTCCTCGCAAGCTAGCAATCACACTGTCTGGTAGAACATAAGCGATGGACATTCCCTCAATTTCAACTGCTTGGAGGACAGCGTCAAAACAAGGCACGAGCAACAAATCATGTTTTCTCGCTATATTAACCTGTTCCTGTGACATGCAGATTTTACAGCTAAGCTCTTTAACAGAGGAGGAGGCAGCAAAAACTACAGGAGTGACTACTGATGGAGACTGAGCGGGAGGAGAGACTACTTGCAAGAAAGCCAGACAGTCAGGATCAGCCATGAAACTGTCGGCCAACTCCACGTCGCCCTCATCAGGCAAACCTTGCTTATGCCTCGCAGATACTGCACAAGTCACGGGGTGAACTGGACAGACCTCTTGGACCCTCTGCTCCAGGTCACCTGAGGGCTCAGAAAAAGGAACAGTGACTTCAGTATTTAACAGTTTAGCCTCAGCCAAATCTTTGCCAAAAATGAGAGACACCCTGTTAAAGGGAAACTGCAATTCAAGTTCCTTCAAACGAATCTGTGTTTCAACCTCAAGTTGTTGTAATAGCAATTTGTAGTCAAGCTTCTTTTCTTTTACCGCCAGGCGACGCATCTCAAGTTCCATCTCCTTCAGATGAATCTGAACCTCTGGGTCTTCCATTCCCACAGATGAACTCATTTTGCCAACACCAGTGTTGCAAGGCACTCTAAGAGGAAAAAGGACAGGCTGGCCAAAAATGCACCACCCGCATGTATGTCACAGCACACACAAAAAAGCTACCCTCCCATGTTAAACAACCCTTAATGGGAGAGGAAAAAACAATTATGATACAGTTCACCAATACAAGTAACTGTGCTAAAAACATGCACAGCTACACGCTGAGGCAAAAACCAAGAAGCGTTCAGCACTCCACCACACTTCCAAAAACCTACAAACAACTCATAAGGCAAACCGCGTTTGGATGAGCCCCCAAATATGTTACAGCCTCTATTATGATAACCTAGATACTGGGCTCAAAGGGGTCGGAGGAAGCAACATATTAAGGACACCACACTCAATGCAAACAATTAAAAAAGCTTTATTAAGCAGTTCTTAAAAGAAAATCCAAGAGCAAAAAACAACAGAGGGCTGAAGATGCCAGCCAAAAAGAACAAAAGATGAGAAGATGTGGGACCAGCCGCGCAGTGAGCCGTTGTTCTCACACCTTTGCTCCTGCACTCTCTGCTATTTTATCACCTCCCCCCACTCTAGAGCATCAATTACCCTCAGGTGTGCTCAGGTGAAGAGGGGGCTATGACCAGGCACACAGAGAGAGGGAGACACAGCAGAACCCCCACCAGAGCACACGTAACAAATGGTCCAACTTGTTTCTGGCCTGCTGGGCTCGACCTTCCCCTGCAGGCCCATTGTTTCCAGAAGTGTTCTAAACACAAAGAGAAGCAAGAGAAAAGGTCAACACAAGATCACATTAACACAGGGATGCAAAGATTTACAAAAAGGGACATCAGGACTGACAAATGGGCTATTTATTATGTATTATTGCCTTACTTCCATCCAACCAAAGTGGAATGTTTTGCCCCTGTGAACAAATGTTGGTTCTGATTTCAGACAATGATGAAGCTCTCTGTTTGCTCTGTGAAACAAAATGAAATGTAAAAGATGTTTTGTGTTATGTCAACAGGCAAAAGGGTTCTAACATTGCAAAAATATGAACATGGCAAAGATAATCCTACACTTTAACATTTAACTAGACTTTACAGTTTTACAGTTTGGAAATGAAGCAGGGAAGCCAAGAAGATGAACTACAAGTTGAAGGAATAAAAGCCATAAAACAGGCAAAATCACAGAAAAAAATAACATAATAACATCAATAAAGCACATCAGAGAAGGATCCTGTCTGGTTTCTTCAGCACAAGTTAATCAGCAGACATGATTATTCAAATTGTACTTTATATTTAATATGACAATAATAATCTGCATTTATGCTTCTTGGGTGTGTTGCAGCTGAATTTTGTCCACCTCAGCTTTCTATCAGATGCAGTTCCTTCCTCTTTTTCAATCTGTGTTTGGTATAAAAGTCCCTGAAGCAGAAAGTGAAGGCAACTCTGGACTCTGCAGACGATGGAGACAATGCTGGATGATTTTTCTACTACCAACAATAAGCTGCTGTTGGACATGTCACCGAGCCGGAGAGATCGCTACAGCTTCCAGCCTGACGGTGAGAAAATGATAGAAAGTATTAGAGTGCAAAAAAGTAGTTTTCATTAAGAAGAGAGTAAGAATGGTAACTGCGTATACAGAATTTAAAGTCTAAGACATTCAGCCAACCTGAGACACTTTGAGTTTCTGGATTTCTGTTTTTGAATGAAGACAGAAATGTTTATAAGTTTCAGTCTGCAGACGACCTACAGCATCTTAGGATGAGAATAATGTATAACAACGGAATTACCCTCAAAATTACTAACTTGTCAACACTTTCAAACAATGAAATTGTTCTAATTTTGGAGACATTTCATGGGAAAAACATGACTGAACAAATGTAAGACTTTTAAACCTGTTCGCGGTTTAGTTTAGTGCTGCTCTTTAATGGAAACATCAAAGTCAGGATGTGCAGAGATCAAAAATGTCAATTGCTCAGTTTTCATGCCATAAAAGGTGCCCTTGAGCAAGGCACCAAACCCCCATGTGTGTGCTCCCCGGGCGCTGACATAGCAGCCCACTGCTCCTAGCTTGTGTGTGTATGTATGTGTATACTTAGAATGTGCAGCTAGTGATGGGTTAAATGCAAAGGACAAATTTCAGGTACATGTCTGACAAATAAAGATTCTTCTTCTTCTTCTTCTTAAAACACAAAAAAAGAAAAAAAAAACATACTTTGATAATTTATTCTACAAAAATGTAAAAACGAAATCAAATCAACATTTTTGTGCCCACAAGTGTGACTGATATTACAAAACTTTAATTAAATGTTTGAAATGTAATTTACCTTTTACTGAACTGATCACATCCTGCTGCTTTACATGTTTCAGATCTGAAGCCAGCGAGGCCCAGAAGACCGTGGTATTTCTATGTTATTGCTATTTACCTCATCCTGCAGACCGCCCTCAATGCCTTCGTTATTTATAAAGGTAACTACATTTTATTTTTAAATGTAATGTACTGAAGAGAAGGGACGTGAATTAAATTACTGATAACATGTTGTTTTTCTTCTCCGTCTCAGTTTTCACATTGCAGTCTTCACCTTCTGGCTCCAGAACACAGAGGCTGACATCCAATCACATTTCTCTGGGTGGAGAAGACGATGAAGAAGTCCTCCAGACTCTGCTCCGAAACAACAGTCAGGAAACCAAGACCCTGAGGAGCCACCTGTGGACACTGCAGAGCCAGGTCCTCCTGATGTTCATACCTCACATTTACCTCAACATTATCTTTATTTAACTCTTACAGACACAGCTCGGTACAGATACTCATGTTCCCCACAAGATGAATCTTAATAACTCAGTGATCGTTTGGCTTTTCTCCTCAGAAGTTTGTTATTTGATCTCACAACCAGAATCTGGTTACACCTTGAAAAGCATAGTGACAAACTGATGTTAGCATTTAGCCACAAAACACACAAAGCCACTTGACTGACTGTACATTGTACAACCACATCTTGACTCTCGCTACTTACCTAACAAACATTCTGTTGTGTTAGGTATGTGACTGGTACTGGAATGGAAAACGAGCAGCAGTAAATGTTACAGGCTGCACGATCACTTTCGACAGAAGTCACATAGTCTCACTCTAAAACTAGTCGTGATTTATTGCTCTATGTGAGTCGTGTTTCTGTTGGTTGGCGTGACAACAGGTCCAGAGCATGTGTGGAGAGGAGGGTCAGCTGGGTCGACTGAGATCGGACCTGAAGCTGCTCAACACCAGCATGGAGGACAAACTGACAAACATCAGCCACAAAGCAGGTGAGATACACACCTGTGTGTGCGTGTGTGTGTGTGTGTGCGTGTGTGTGTGTAAGACCTCTCTTTGACAGGTAGACATTGCCGGAGGATGCAAGTCCCCTCTTTGCAATCTAAAGAAGACATCTGAAGTAACATTATGGTAAAAGACCTTAACAGAGTATTTTCTATTCTATTTTTATTTTTTTCAAAATGACCACAATAAGAGGTCCCCTCTTAGAAGCAGAGACATGTAGTCCCTGTTTGCAATGTTGACGTGTATGTGTGTGTTTCTTTTACCAGAGTCATTCCTGCCTGATGACTTTTTAGATGGTACTCAACATTTCAGAGTGTTGTTTGAAGAGTCTTGGTTTTTAAAGGTTTGGTTATAATTTGGTCTTGTGTTAATTTAGTTGAGTCCTTTGAAGGCAAGTCTGGTGACTCAGCAGCCATCCTGGCAGTTATTCTGGGCTAACAAGACCAGGTTCCCATCTAAATGAATGTGAAGCGAACCAGAACGTCACCGAGACATAGAAACTGTTCATGTACAGAATCAAGTTCAGTGACTTTGCCTCAAAATAATATCTGAAATGCTTTTTTAGATCAGATTTTTCTTTTCAAAATGTTGTAAGTGGTTTGTCCACTGTCTTATAACAGGTGGTTATAACAGTGGTTATAAGGTTAAAGTAAAGGATCGGGTTCAGGTATTTAGTTGTGATAGTTCAGGTCAGAGAAACGAGCTACAGAATGAGGTCCTATTAAGTGAAGCAAGACAAACCTGAGTGAGAACATTTTGGCCAATAGTCACAGCTAAGTTTAGGACAACAACCTGGACTGAATTCAAAGGGCAGAGTTTATATACATGTGTGTGTGTGTGTCCTCAGGACCTCCTGGTCCTCCGGGTAGAGACGGACCATCAGGCCCCAAAGGTGAGTCGACCTGAGCTTGAAGTGTGGTCACTTAAGCTACATTTCTGTAAAAAGCACCTTAACTATTACAAATTTGTTATTCAGGAAGTGGAGAGTCTTAAAAGTCTTAAAGTTAACATCAGAATTTTATACTTTCGTTGATTCTGTTGAGCTGGACTCACGTGTGACTGAAATATATTAATTAGTCGTCACTTTACATTTACTCAAGTACTGTACTTAATTCAAGGTACTTTACTTAAGTATTTCCAAATATATTACTTTTTACTTTACTTCTGTTTTGCTGACATTCTTTGTACTTTTGAAATTGCAGCCATCACTGTTAGTTTGCATTAATCAGCTATAAATCATCATTAAGTGATCCGTGGTTACGTAACTGTACTCTTCTTTCCAGGTGACAGTGGTGTTGTTGGACCTCAAGGACCAAAAGGGGACCGAGGACTCAAAGGAGAACAAGGAGCGTCAGGAGCTGCTGGTCAGATGAGTTTCATTATGATTATTAGTGTAAAAAAGTTCTTGCCATTGTGAGTTGGAAGCATGTTTTCTTGCAAAAATCTAACATTTTTTTACATTTACTGCAGCCAGAAACTGTAGAATGAGAAATGATGGTCGGATTTGAAAATAACTTTTTTTTACATGTCCCATGTAAATTCACCAAAACTAAACTAGATTCTGGGAAAACACAACATTCTTTAAACACTGCACTGAATTTTTAAAATATTGATCTCACTTTCTTGTGTGTGTGTGTGTGTGTGTGTGTGCGTGCGTGCGTGCGTGCGTGCGTGCGTGCGTGCGTGCGTGCGTGTGTGTGTCCTCAGGACGTCCTGGTGCTCCGGGTAGAGATGGACTGCCAGGTGCAGCAGGAGTGAAAGGCTCCAAAGGTGAGTCAACCTGAAGCATTTAAGATAAAGTTGAAGTTGATTAAAGGTTGTAAAGTTGAACAACCAAAGACGTCCTCAACTACAACAAGCTACATTTCTGTCAAAGCATCTTAACTAATAGATCTGTTACCCTGGCAGTGTCAGAGACTCTGAGCTGGAAAACATCAAAAGAATCAAAGTTTCTCAGTGTAAGAAGTTAATTTCATCAGGACAGATTCAGCAGAGGTGCATATGTGTGCAGCAGGAGGCATTAGCTTTCAGCTGCAGGTCCGGTGATGATGACCTGTCATCCGTTGTCAAACGACCGCATGATGAAAAGCGGCTGATGGATGAGCTGCAGACATTATTTCACAGAGCCAACTGAGTCAGAGCACTGACATTTCCTCAATGAGATCTCTATCAGAGCTGGACTTTCACCGAAGCCGACACATTAGAGTCTGAGGCAGATGTGTTCTGTAGGTCGACCCCAGACCATGACCCCAGAACAGAACCACGAGACCTGAATGAAGCTCACAGTCGGTGTTAATGATCTTTAGCAGCCTTTGGGTGTGGTTCTCTGTGACTTAACAACAACAGATCTGTTTGTGTAACAATGTCGCCTCCGAATAGTTTCTAACACTGAGGTCGTGTCCTCTGATGTTTTGTCTATTTGTCGACAGCAGCTGTCAGGCCAAAGTCTGGAACAAAATCTAATCAGCAGATTTATTTTGCACCTTCTTGCATTAAATTTGCTGAGTGTATTTCCAAGGAAGAACTGTTCTGGACTGTACTGACCCTTCACAAACAGGTCAGACCAGGATGAACTTTGTCTTCAGCTGTCAGACCAACAGGAAGTAGAGATTCTTGTAAAGTTAAAATCAGAATTTAACACCTTTGTTGATTCTGTTGAGCTGAACTCACATGTGACTGAAATATATTAATTAGTCCTCAGTTTACATTTACTCAAGTACTGTACTTAATTCAAGGTACTTTACTTAAGTATTTCCAAATATGGAACTTTTTACTTTACTTATGTACATTTTGCTGACATTCCGTTTTTTTTTAGTTTTTTTTTAATTTGCAGCCAACATCGTTAGTTTGCATTAATCAGGTATAAATCATCATAAAGTGATCAGTGGTTACGTAATTGTGCTCTTCTTTCCAGGTGACAGTGGTGTTGTTGGACCTCAAGGACCAAAAGGGGACCGAGGACTCAAAGGAGAACGAGGAGTTCCAGGAGCTGCTGGTCAGATGAGTTTCATTATTATTATCAGTGGACATTTTTTTTGTCATTGTGAGTTGGTAGCATGTTTTCTTGGAAAAAATCTCCAAAATGACACATTTACTGCAGCCAGAAATGGATGTTCACACACCTGACGGCTCCAGAATTAAACATCTGTGACTAACAAGTTCTTTCCAGTTAATTTTGGCAAACCTTTGCTGAGACATGCAGATTCAAGTGGATCGTCACTATTTTAAGCCTAGATTTGGTAATTGTTTCTGACAGAGGTGTTCATCGCACATGAGTCATTCAAGGACTGTTGGATATGTGACAATCCAACGATCATTTCTCCTGTTACTGGATGATAAATGGTGTCATTTAGTAATTTTATAATGAAAACATGTCTTCCAGCTCACCAGTGTGTTGTAGAGATCAGAAGGTAACCTGTACAGTCATTTTGTTGATTTTTTGAAGTAACAGGGCAGCCATGAAGGGGAGAGATCCTGGAAATGTGTTCCTCATACTGACTGACCTCAAATTATCTCCAATGTAACAGAAATGGGACTGTCGCTGGTTTCATGTTGACCCTGTTCACGAATAGAAAAATGAATCAGCAGATTGATGTGAAGAAACAGTTTCTGTTCCTTCTTTAAGTTCTGGTCATCTTCAGTAATTCTGTTGACACACTGCTATTCCACCTAAAGGATGTGTTCAGATCAGATCAGATGGACTGGACTGGACTGATACAGTGGACTGGACTGATCCACTGTATCAGTCCAGTCCAGTTTACTATTAAGGTGAACACCCAGCCAACATGTCTATGTCCAAACCCTGGATGTTCACTGGTGTGATCTGTGGTGTCTTCTTCTGGAGGTTGATCTCCATCTCCTTTGTTTTACTGGTTTTTATGCAGGTAGTTGTATTTACACCATATAACAAAGTCATTAATGATCCCCTGTATTCTTGTTTGTTCCCCCGGACACACATCCAACGATAGCTGTGTCATTGGAGAACTTTTGGAGGTGACACTTCACAGTGTTGTGACTGAAGTTTGACTTGTAGAGGGTGAAAAGGAAGGGAGAGAGAATCGTACCCTGAGACACAGTCCTGGAGTCATATACTGTGGTCTGCTAGTGAGATAGTCTGTAGTCTATGCAGCCAGGTGTTGGTCAACTCCCTCACCTTCCAGTTTCTATGTTTCCAGCTGTGTTGTATTGAAAGGACTAAGCACTGGAGGAGTCAGACAACATGACAGTGCGTCCAGTGTTCTCCAGGTTTGTTAGAGTTCTGTGCAGCAGGTAGATGGCTGCGTCATCCACTCTAATTACGTTTTAAATCATTCATCACTCCAATTGTGAGTTTGTGTGAATGCAGGTCCCAGCGGTCCAGTTGGGCCCCGTGGAAACCCAGGAGCTCAGGGACTGGGTGCAAAGGGAGCGAAGGGAGACACTGGAGCCCAAGGTAAGGGTCTGGATATTGGTTGAAGAGTTTATAGCACCAAAGTGGAAATAATTAATTTCTCACTACAATATCGAGTGTTTCTGCTCTTGAGTAGTAGTGGTGGATCTCCGTCCATACAGAGCTGCTAACACGTTGATAAAACTTCTAGTGTTTCAGGACTTTTATCATCTAAATGCTGTTTCAGAGATAGAATTATCTGCGATGGAACAGCAGCCAGGTTTTATGTCTGACCTCTGAATCTTGTCCCTTCAGGCCCTCGTGGAGATAAAGGTGACAGGGGGAGCGCTGGACAAACAGGTGCCTAAAGAATCTTTAATATCGTGTGAGTGAACATGTACTCATTAGTCATGTGTGAGGGAGTAAATTCATTTCTGTTGATTTGTTGTTCACCACCAGGATCTGCTGGGGTTCCTGGAGCTCGTGGATCTGATGGCCGAAAAGGAGACCCAGGGAGCATCGGTCCACGGGGACCTCCAGGTCAGCTGG
>CAEMYA010000427.1:469151-499819 GCA_903131615.1 Diplodus sargus | reverse complement strand
CGAAGGGAGACACTGGAGCCCAAGGTAAGGGTCTGGATATTGGTTGAAGAGTTTATAGCACCAAAGTGGAAATAATTCTTTAATTTCTTAGAGTAACGAGTGTTTCTGCTCTTGAGTAGTCGTGGTGGATCTCCTTCTATACAGAGCTGCTAATACGTTGATAAAACTTCTAGTGTTTCAGGACAGAGATCAGAGATTGAATTATCTGTGATCGAACAGCAGCCAGGTTATATGTCTGACCTCTGAATCTCGTCCCTTCAGGCCCTCGTGGAGACAAAGGTGACAGGGGGAGCGCTGGACAAAAAGGTGCCCAAAGAATCTTTCATGTTGTGTAGTGAACATGAACTCATTAGTCATGTGTGAGGCACTAAATTAATTTCTGTTGATTTGTTGTTCACCACCAGGATCTCCTGGGGTTCCTGGAGCTCGTGGATCTGATGGACGAAAAGGAGACCCGGGGAGCATCGGTCCACGGGGACCTCCAGGTCAGCTGCACACTTTAAAGTGTATTTACTTAATATCATGATGGTTTACAGGCCATGAATGCGTTTCCAGCCTTAACTGTGAATCCAGCCACAACTTCATTTATCAAGTGCACCCATTATATTCATGGGTGACTTAAATACAGCTTAAAAGAACGAACATTGAAGTGGACTGTTTATAAGTCTATTAAAACACAATGAAATTGAATTAAACTGACATTATACTGGTTTCCACTCAGTGTGTTTCATCACTTCTCATTTTGTTGTCTTGTCTCCAGGTGTAGCAGGACCTCCTGGTGCTAGAGGAGCTCAAGGTGAGTGTGTGTTCAAGTTACAGGAAACTTGATTTAGAATCAGGTTTCTTCCACATGTGATGAACCGTTTAAAGCATTAAAAGTTACAGTAAACCTCAAAGAACATCTGAAATCAAAAGTTAACTCTCTAACGTGTCGTCAACGTGTTTGACTCTAACGTGTGTGTTTGAGGCAGAAAGAAGGACAGATGAGTTTATTTAACAAGAAAATCTGTTTAAAGTTTCACCCATAGATAAAACTGCAACTTTAAAACATGTGTGGGTAACAAACACAGTATCTGCAGTATCATTCTGTTAGTGTGAGTTTGGTTTGAAGATATATTTTAAATGTTTTCCCTTCACATTTCTTCCAGGACCTCAAGGAACCAAGGGAGCCAAGGGAGACCAAGAAAGTAAGTCTGCACAGGACTGATGTGGTCAAAGAGAAGGAAGCTTCAACCTGGAGGCTCGTGTAGAGACATCTGAGCTGTTTCTGAATCATTCAGCAGTGGCCATGTCGGGGAGTCTTAGGGGAGCTGCAGCTGAATAAACTGGTTCCTGTACTTGTTTCGTAGCTGCTCCTTTGTCCCCACAGTGATCGTGCGTCTGGTGCCGAGTGGACGGCGAGGTCGAGTGGAGGTGAGGCACAACGGGGTCTGGGGCACCGTGTGTGACGACAGCTTCGACACCACTGATGGGACGGTGATCTGCAGGATGCTGGGCTACACCAGAGCTTCTTCTGTCTTCACAGAGGGAGCAGGTAAGAAGTCTGCTGCCATTAAAGCTCATTATGTTCATATTCAGCTACAAGGAATAGTTAATAAATGACCTTCTGGAGAAGGAAGCAAGTATTTGCTCATATTTCCAAAAATGTTGGCGTTTTCCTTTTTCTTGGAATGTTTTATGCATCCTATAAGAGTAAGATTCCCAACTGACCACACAGGAAAACATCGTTGCACCTCAGAGTTACAACTTATTTCATGAAATTTCCCAGAACACACTGAAAAACAGGCTCGGTAGGTATCAGACAACACAGAACAAATGTCTACAGATGAAATAGAAATAGTGAATGTGATATTACAGTCAGTGAAAAGTACCAAAAAGAATTTAATGATTTTTAAAAAAAAAAATTTTTTACCTTTACAGCTATCTTTTACAAAACACATTTTTTATTCAGGACTAAAAAACTTCTAGATGTGACAGAACTACAGTAATACTGCACAGAACCAACATTTGGTTGCAAGAAAGTGAAAAGTAGTGGAGATATTAATTTACGAAAATGACTTCTTGTTATTAATTTGGTAACTGTAAACATTCATCAACGACTATTTAACTACAGGTGAGTTGGTGCTAAATGACCCAGTCTGACTCTCATCACTGCTGTTCTTCTGCAGGGTCCGGTCAGATCTGGCTGGATGACCTGGAATGCAGAGGAACAGAGTCAAGTATCTTCAACTGCCCACATTCTGGAGTCGGTTCCAACAACTGTGGACACGGCGAGGACGCCGGAGTGGAGTGTGTCTAGAATGGCACCAACGAAGAAGAACGGTGTTTGAGCTGTTGATGGGTTGACTGGCAGGCTCAGTCTCTGCTAATGATGTTCACAGCTGGTTCTTATTACATATTCATAAAACACAGCATTTTAAATGCATTCAGCTCAGTTTCACTCTGTAACCAAACACATTAGCTTCAATGATTGTAGACAAAACATCCTGCGAATAAAACTTTGTGGAATCAAACTCCTCCGACATCTCTGCTCTGTTAGTCAGTAATATGAAGCTCTCAGCCTCCAATCATTGTCCGTCTCTCCGTCCTCATCAATCCTCCACTGCTGCTCGTCAGCGTCACGTTTACTGTCACCTTCAGTCCACTGCAACGTCACCACAGAAGACTCTGCAGAGGTCAGCGAAGATGAAGAGGTCACGTTCAAGGACAGGAGTCGTGATGAGGGATGATTTCTGACACAGCTGGCTCAGACACTTTTTCCCTGATGCCTCACAGAACAAAATGTAGATACACATGTCGAGCTCACATCAGATGGAATCACAGTGAGTGAACGCTTACATGGGGATTAAGTCAGAGTCATTGTGAAGGTTTGATGTCCTGTGCCACCGTTAGAGAGAGGGAGACACAGAGCGGGACGTCCAGCATTTCAGCTGCAGCCTGTGGTGATATTATCTGAATGTCAGACATCAAACCATAGATATGTTGAAACTACATTTCTTCAGGTTCAGTTTTCAGTGATGTGGTGTGACGACGCTGTGCTGATGCTCCTGACAGGTTCAGCTGCAAAAACTACTTGGTCACTTCTTTTTTTGGTCTCTGTGCCTTTCTCTCCCTTCTTTTTTGCAATTCCTTCCATCTTCCGGATGACCCATTCCTTCAATTCACCCATGGTGATATTTTGAATATCTTCCATGGCTGTGACAATGAATGCTTAAATCTTACGCTCAGGCCGAAAATAAATTGCAAATTGGGCATATATGTCTTTGCTCAGGTGGTATCAACTCTCGTGTTCCCGTCTAATACAGTTAGCTGTTTTGTATTTGTGTACTTTCAGTTATTCCCCTACTTTATTTATTTATTCCCCTTAAGCAAAATCTTCATATAAAATGATTTACAAACAGAGCGCTTATTGGCCAAGACAATCCAGATCATTTCTTGTATTATCAAAAAAAAATTGTTTTTTTTTAAAGAAAAAAAAAAAAGGAACCTAAATCACACAATAATAGGAATACTGGCAACACAAATGGAAGGAGGGGAAAGATCAATCTTACAAATGGCACGGACAGTTGACAAAGCAAAACACAAGAATATGTTTAAATTTTTAAATATATGAGCTCTTCACAACACAGCAAAACAAACTTTATATTGTCTTATTTATGAATTTATTTATTTATGGCGTTTAACTTTAATTAATAGTATTAATCTATGAGTAATTACCAATTATTTTGATGAGACAATGTTTTCATCCAATGTCTTAAAAACGCTTTGGTTCTCTGTCCAGACGATGGAGACGGAGAGTTATTTCGCAGACCGTTGATGCATTCTACTTCAGTCGAGCAGGGTGTCAAAAGTCAAGTTTAATTTTCAATTTTTGCAAGACCCCAGAGCAGCCACCGGATGGGGACAATACTGCTTTCCTCCGGAAGTCAATATCACCTTTACCCACTAGGTGGAGCCAACGCTCCATTAAATGTACACAAAACTTTCGTCCACAACAGCCAGTCAGTTTATATGGAATTCACCTGAACAACTGACCCTATAGATTCTTTGAACAGTGGCCAGTCGGTTTGTATGGAGTTCACCCAAGCAACAAGCCCTTTGGTGGATATGCTGTGTACATTTTCACCGTTAGGTTTTCAGCAGCACACGAACATTTCTGCTGACATCTTCAGGGTCAGCCTGTTGATTTCTCCCACCTTGACACCACTGTTTTCAGAATCTCG
Organism: Diplodus sargus; assembly: GCA_903131615.1. Classification (NCBI taxonomy): domain Eukaryota; kingdom Metazoa; phylum Chordata; class Actinopteri; order Spariformes; family Sparidae; genus Diplodus; species Diplodus sargus. Next base: position 495,596 of record CAEMYA010000427.1, on the reverse strand, counting down.
ACACTGTTGTGACTTCTCTTCACTCTCAACACTCCTTAAATTCACCAGCAATTTTATCACCAGTTCTCAAAACAAAACTGAGGCTTTCCTCAGTAAGTTTTCAACACACCAACACAGCAATAACACAGAAACATCAATAATCAGTAGCAACCATAAAACCATAGAATATATACGAACATATAAAATGTAATATTGCTTTAGAGTCTACACTCTTGGACCTTCTCGCTATGCCCTCACTTAATTGCTTCAGAGTCTACGCTCTCTGACGTTCTCAGCTCTGCCCTCCCTCTTAATTGCTTCAGAGTCAAAAATACTCAAGGATGTTCTCGGCTCTGCCCTCACAAATACCAATAAATGTAACAGTTAATGATACAATTCTTGAGGATTTATAATAATTAATTATCTGTTTATTTTTACTTATTGGTCAAATCAATATTTTTAGCGGCAGACAACCTTACCTCCTCCTCACTCACATAAATTTGGATATAGTCAATTCACAGAATTTGGTTATTGTAACAACAGGTTTCTGCTTACCTTTTGAGAGGGCGCCCAGTGAGTGACAAGGAGTCTGGCCGCCGACCTTTGGCCTCCGGTCCCGATCTGGTCTGTTCGCCTCTTCTTCTTCAATTCACGACAAATCACGTCAGGGTCACCAAATTTGTCAGGCGTGTTTTGAAATAGAGAAGACAGACTACAACGTACTGTTAACGATTTAATAAGAAGAATTGTATCATTAAGCCAAAGCAAAAAGCTTGATCAAGGACTGTCTCTGTTTGAAAAATCGCAGGCAGCAGAGCTGTTAGCTGCAACCAATCGCCCAGAAAAAGACGCAGAATTTCAGCATGTAATACATTATATATTGCTGTTACAATGTATGTGTTGAGTTGTCATTGGTCAGCATCTGGCTACAAAGTCAAAAAGGAAAAGATCCAGGTGTGCTGAAGAGCTGTCACATTCTTAAGACACACCATCTCTGGAGCAGGTCATGCTTTGACGACAAGCCAGCGAAACTCTATCCTCAATCATGGCAAGCCTGTGACAGTCCAACATATGCTGGCTTTCCTGGGACTGACTGGTTACAGCAGGAATTGTGTTGCTAACTATGTCAACCTGACACAACCACTCAGAAACACGCTGTCCGTGGTTGGAAACAGAAACCTCACTGCCAGACTGTTCTGGACACCTGAGGCTGAAGAAGCATTCACACGCACTAAGCAAGCACTGGCATCTGCTGCACCTTTAACGAATCTGGACTACTTGTCAACATTTAATCTGGATGTTTCTGAAAAGGAGGGCATTGTGAATGCAGTCCTTTATCAGAAAAAGGATGGAGAGAGAAGAGTGCTGATGTATTGCATCTTTGGTGGGTTAGAAAAAGATCCAGTTCTGACCCAAAATATCTGATTCTGTCACCACAAACACGACTGAACGATTCCTGACATCTTGATAAAAATTTCCAATGGCGCTAACAAATGCAAAATTCTGTCTTGAACAGTGGTCTCTGAATTCTATTGTTGAGGCATCCTGTAGCCTTTAGTGGCATCTACATACTGCACATCTCTTGTTCTTCTTTAATAATCCCAACAAATATGTTTATTATCTGTGGTGTGTTTCTTTTGTGTGACCAAACAGATGAGAAATATAAATACAAAGATTTGTAAAGAAGCAGAATCAGAATCAGCTTCATTGGCCAAGTTTGTGTTCACAAACAAGATGTGTGAAGAGAAAAGTAAAAACTGATACAAGCTGAACGTTTCAGGGATATTTCACAGCGTCGATTCAGAATTATAAAATGACATAGTAGAAGAAAGTAAAAGTTAAAAAAAACAGTTGAAATGTGTCTGCAGGAGGAAATGTGACTGAGAGAAACTCTGTACATCTGAAATCTCAGTGTTTCCTCTGTTCCTCTGTTCCTGTGTGACGGCCCAACGCTGCAGAGAGAAACTGATCCCAGAGCGACACCTGGTGGTCAGAGAGAGAAACAGCTGTACTGGTGATGAGGCTGATGACAGAGCAGCATCACTAACTGGTTTCTTATCAGTGACTCTTTATTTCACAGAGTCAGAGTGGATCTAGAACATGTGACACAGTGTATATTTCCATATTTAAAACCATCTAAAGACAATTAGAGAGGAAACATGTGGTGATGCTTTCTGCACGTTTTCAGTTCTCTGTCGAACACATTTACAAACTTTATTTTCCTTCCACAGCTTCATGCAGGATGGTGACCTGGTCCAGTCACATTATTTGGTATCTGCTATCTTTTATTTAAGCTGAATGTCAGAATCCCTCAGACGTTTTGAGGCAGTAGATTTCTGAGACGCTGCTGTGTTTGAGCAGGAAGGCTCAGGTGTCTTACCACTGGATTTGGAAGTTACAACAGTTTCCCAAATCACCTGTGTCATCCTTCTTATCTCATTCAGTGGGAGGTTTTCTTGACACATCCTAATTGCAATGTGAGTGCGTACTCATGGGTAAAGGCAATTCACAATCAAAGACTTGAAAGTAGGTTTCTCTTCTAAGCCTGGTGTATTCTTGTCCTGAAAGGAAGCATGCCTCAAATGCATGTAGTATTCTCTGGGATGCTCACGATGCGAATGTTTAACTTGGATGGCTGCAAACATTGCTGTGGCTTCATCAGCAGTAGAAAAGAAGTCTTCTTTCAATGTGTGACAAAGCTCTCTGTAGTCATTTCTGGCACTGGGAGGTTGTGATTGTATGAACTTGTCTACAGCTTTAGAGCTTCCACACAAGTCTAACTTTCTCCCTCTGGGTTGCATCGGGCAAGTTAATGCGACTATGGTCAAGTAAACTAAAGTAATCCTCAACATGGTGATCACAGTTGTCTGGCTCAAAATGTTCAATGTCCCTAGCTATAAACTCAAGCTCTTCAAGGTGGGAGAACTGTAAAGTATCGTTTCTATGGACATTGACATCACATGCTGCCGTTCTGTGTAGCTGAGAGGCAGAGCAGCTGTTATCACACTCATGGAGGTGCAGAGAGGAGGCAGGGAAGTCTTGGAGTGATCTGGTCCCCCTTTCAGAGGGAGGGGCACTGATGAAGGTGTCATGCATCAGAGACTGGGAGCAGTGGGTAGAGTATCTTCTGGGGAATAAACTACCTGTGACCTCATTGTCTGTTTCAGGAAGATGGAAAGTCATGTTACTGTTATCTCTGTCTTTCAGTGGAGGTTGAGGAACTGACTTCATTCCCAAGGACTTAGGGTCAGTTGAGAGTTGTTCACATCTTCTGAGTGGAGAGGGTGTTAACCTTCCATCAAGGGAGGGGTGTGAATCGGAGTCACCAGTATCACACTGCCTGAATGACTGTGGTAGGGAGAGAAGTCCTGACCTAAGCCTTAACAACTCCTCCTTGTGTGAACAAAGATCTAAATCTGCTGAGTGCAGGTCATCTAAATAGCACATGGATTCCTTATTAGCCATCTGAACTTCATTGAGGAGACTAGGATTATGTTCTCTAAGGAGTTCTAACTCCTGTTCTAGGGTTATTTTGCTCTGAACAGCAAGGCTGGTTTGCCCGTGGAAGTTTAAAAGCAAGCATCTTAACAACTGGCCTGTGGATGCTGTCTGCGCATCACACCTGTCCTTAAGTAGGGACTCTATCTCTTCATTGCACTCAATGAGATTTAGCCTGCTAACGACTTCAGGGCAGCCAAGTTTTACACTCTGTGCCAGGGAAGAAATAAATCGTTCTACACAGGGACTCTCCATTGTTAAACAAGTTGTCCAACAATAATCAGCGTGGTTGCCTATGATGTTGCTTTGGCAGACACTCTGTAGCTTGGGGGAAGTACACTAGCCTAACCATACTGTGTTATGGCCTACACTATAGGGAGTAGCTTCCTGTGGAGGAGGGGTGTCTATTGCACATCTCGTGGCTCTGGGCGTACAGATGGGGGGCAATAAGATAAACACAGTTTACAAGCGTAACTTTGTTTACCAAGCTTTAAACATGCACTAACTGGAATGCAGGGTAGTAACAATCAGATAATTGTCTCTTGAAGTTAACTTGGGCTGAAACATGTGGTAGAAACAGCTAAAGTACAAAACTTCTGTTTCACAGGGCTGATAGCTGTGGCTCTATCTCTGGCTCTACTTCTTAATCAAGCTAAAATGCAAGGCAGTAACAGCCAGATATAGTTGATTGATAAATCAGTTCTCATCACACTGCAATTGTTTGTGGGCACAATAAACGTCTACTCTTGTAGTAGACTAGTGGGGTTAAATGTAAAGACTTTTGGCTAAAGGGTTCAAGATCTCAAATTTTAACACTGTTGATATTCTTCTAAAATTAATGGGATATTCCGGTGTAAATTTAATCCATGTTCTAACACATCGTGACATCGAGTAGGTTTAAAGTTTGCAGACCGCTAGCTCACGTAGCTTTAGCATCCTCAGAAACGACTGCATGACAACAATACACTGCAGTAAATGGATCCAACTATAAACTGCCACCAAAAAGCCATAAATAATGCTCAGAACAGCACCAAACTTCAGCAACATTACAAATAGGGTCCCAGCACATATTTTGAAGCATCAAACAATGGATATTGTTGATTTGATTTGATTGCATTTCCATGGAGTAATAATCAGACATTTTCATCCTTGAGCTGCGGGACTCTACTGCACTCGGTAATTGACTCGTCGGGCGAACGCCACAATGAGGAAGCAGCTGGACGGGTGAGTTTTGTTTATCTTTTCCGATAAATCCGTCAAGGATATCAAATGTGCTGGGACCCTATTCGTAATGTTGATGAAGTCTGACGCTGAGTCCTACTTGGTGTCACGGTGTGTTAAAACATGGATCCAACTTTCCCCTGGAATATCCCTTCAATACTTCTACTACTTATGTATGTCTGCTCACAGGACACTGTCTCACATGGGGTACCATCATGCTGCCATTTATGGTAGGCCTTGTATAACACAAGGCAATGTTTAGGCAACATTAAAAGGGCGTTTAAGGTTGAATTAGTAGTGATAATAATTGATAATTATCAGGGATAATTATTAATTATGATAAGTAATATGATCCAATTTACATTAGATCACCTCGGGGCACCTTGAAGAAGGAAGTTATTAACCTAATAACTACAACCAAATTTACCATCACAGCTGTAATGGTTGAAGGACTTTATGGTTTTCTTGACAGTGTAGAAGTTAGCAACATCATTTGTAACTGTTTTTATATTGTATTTAAGAATAATTGTTTTTGCTAATAGTTGATAATAATCTGTAAATAGTTATTTATGCTGTAATTTTGAAAATAGTTGTAAATGTTAAGAGCTTAACAATAAAAGAAAAATTCCATCCCTTGTTGTCCCTGAAAAGTAGCACTTGATGCGTTTGCTGTTATAAATTGTAAATACTAAATGGAATAGACAACGTGTAACAATAAAATCATATTTTATGTTAATGATAATATTTTTTTGCAGCCTCATGTCCTCCTTCAACAATTGAATTGGCTCTCCTCCTCCTCATCGTCGTCATCCTCCTCCTGATCAGCCATTGCTTGTGTGTCCTCAGGAATGGAGGACAGGGGGGACAGTGGAAGGCCTCTGTCCTAACACCTCATCCATGAGGACAAACAAGGGCCAAGTAGCAGCGCTGGGCCTCCCGCTGACCCTCTCCTGTCCCTGGATATTTGCAATCCTAAGGCAGTGGAAATCAATCAGCAATTTTCAGCAAATTATTTAATAACTTGCATGGGTAAAACAAATATAATTTAGTTTCCACATCATCATTCAAACCTGCACCTACTTTGTACTTGTTCTTTAAATGGTCCCACTTCTTACTGGCCTGCTGGGCTCGACCTTCCCCAGCAGGCCCATTGTTTCCAGAACTGTTCTGAACACAAAAGAGAAGCGAGAGAAAAGGTCAACACAAGATCACATTAGCACAGGGATGGAAAGATTTACAAAAAGTGACATCAGGACTGACAAATGGGCTATTTATTATTCATTATTGCTTTACCCCCATCCAACCATGGCGGAATGTTTTGCCCCTGTGAACAAATGTTCGTTCTGACAAAGATGAAGCTTTCTGTTTGCTCCCTAAAACAAAATGAAATGTGTATTAGGGAAAAAACAATGATGTGTTGTGTTATGTCAACAGACAAAAGGGTATTAATATAGCAAAAATATAAACATCATGAAGATAATCCTAAACTTTAACGTTTAATTAGACTTTACATTTTTACAGTCTGGAAATGAAGCAGGGTTTACAGCCAAATCAAGAATATTAACTACAAATTGAATGAATAAAAGCCATAAAACAGGCAAAATCACAGAAAAAAAGAGAGAATAACATCAATAAAGGACGTCAGAGAAGGATCCTGTCTGGTTTCTTCAGCACAAGTTAATCAGCAGACATGATCATTCAAATTGTACTTTATATTTAATATGACAATAATAATCTGTATATCTGCTTCTTGGGTGTGTTGCAGCTGAATTTTGTCCACCTCAGCTTTATATCAGATGCAGTTCCTTCCTCTGTTTCAATTGGTGTGTGGTATTAAAGTCCTTGAGGCAGAAAGCGAACGCGACTCTGGACTCTGCAGACGATGGAGACAATGCTCTCTTCCGCCCGAAATAAGCCACTGTTTGACATGCCACCAAGCCAGAGAGATCTCCACAGCTTCCAGCCTGACGGTGAGAAAATGATAGAAAGTATTTGAGCACAAAAAAGGAGTTTCCATTAAGAAGAGAGTAAGAATGATTTTTGATATTTTATTTTATAAAAGTTGAAAAAAACAATGGAATCAACATTTATGTGCCCACAAGTGTTACCAATAATACAAAACATTATAAAATGTTTAAAATATAATGTAATGTTTATTTTCAGGATCTGGTTTGTGCAGTTTAATCTATTTTAATCCAATTTAACACCCAAATTCTAATCTTTTTTTGCGTCATGCAGTTCTGGCTATCATCTAGATGACTTATGTTACTGAGATTGTCATGTTTGTAAAGTGCAGCATCATGTTGAACACGTAACAGGAGAGAGATTTATTAAATCAAATAATTAAAAGGCCCCAAATGAAAACATATAAATGGGAACAGGGTGGGGCCGAGGTCAGAGCCTTGAGGTACTCCGCAGTTCAAACATCAGAATCAGACGTGTCATCACTAACTTCAACAAACATTTCTTACATTACTGACATTTGAAACAGCAGATCTGCTCAAAGCAACTCAAGGACAAGAGGAACAACCTCCAGTTGAATAAAAACGACATGTGAATTAAAAGAAACAGAAAAAATGTCATATAGAAAAAAAGGGGAAAGTTATATTTAATCATAGAATCAAACATGTTGTCTGCTTCTCATATTCTAGTTCTTAAAACATTTCTTTCCTACTTTAAGTTTTCTGTTTCCCTCTTCCCTTTTTAAGTTCTCCTTGATGCCACAAGAAATGTAACTGGAGACAAACGTACAGAACAGAAACTGGATATTTGTGGTTAAAAACATCAAGTGTATGTTTAGTAATAGCAGAAAGTGACATTCTTAAAACAGGATGCACTCGTTAAGTAACGCTGAGCCTTCGTCTTCAGGGGATCTGTGTTGTTATGAATCATGATTCACAAAGACATTTTTACATAAAGATCATTTAACTTTCAAATAAGAAACGTTTCTGATGACTTTCAGAGCGTTTGTATCCAAACACAGGAAGTAATACAGAGATAAAGTAAATAAGAAGTCGGTTTTCAGTCACTGCACTTTAGTGCATCTTTAACTGTTTGATACTGGACAGGTAGTGCTAACAGAATGTGTGCATGTAAACAGGAAATGTTCTCACATTCACTCTAAAGAAACACATAAGCAGCCTTTGAACCTGAGAGTGACTGAAGTGACAGTCAGGACCAGCAGGTGGCAGCAAAGTTCCATCCTCCCTGTTCGAGAGGCTTCCTGAGAGAATCAGAGGGTCCTGCTGTAAATGTCTCCTCGGATTAAAGCCACTGCACCAACATTTTACAGCTTTTAACAGAGTTTTTAACAAGTAGGAGGACAGAAAACACAGCTGTGCATAGGTGAGATCATGAATGAGGCTTCATAATAAATAAAAGGACTCACAAAATAAACATAGCAAATAACAACAACACAGTTTTCTCCAAAATAGTCTTCATCAGATGATATGGGAGTGAGAATCTTCTTATAAGGAGCACCTTTAAGTTGATGGCATTAATAAAGGGAAAAACATTTTTTGTCATTTTTATATCAGTATGTAATGGTGGCTGTTTACTTCACGCTCGCACATGTATAATAACTTTGATTTAAATCAAATTACTTTAAACATTGAAACAATCAAATTTACAAAGTAGCTCATCTCTCCTCCTCGTCCACGACTCATCGTAACAGCATTACCATTAAAAACATTCATCAGTGGTGCAAGAAGAGATAGTACTTTCAGTTTTACCACTTGGTTGATGTCTCTCCTGCACAAATCTGCTGCTAACACCGACTAATGATGCACAGTTACTATTTCTGCTGGTACTGCAACAACACAGCAGCTAAAGCTAATGATGCTAAAGCTAATGATGCTACTACTGTTACCACCACGACTGCATCTACTACAGTTGTCACTTCTACTACAGCTTCTGTGAGACCGGGCTGCTGCAACAGCTCCAAAAAGGAAACATCTCGTATAATCTACTTATTCTTCTAAGATTAAATTCAAATAAAGTAAAAACAATCATCTTCACCTTCCCGTCACCCTGCTGCCTCTTATCGACCTCTACTTCACCTCTCAGTCACAGTCTCTGGTGTCACTTTCTTGACTTTTCTGCAGACAAAAAGAAACCGTCTCCATTTCCTCCCAGGTTTTATTCTATTTTATCGTGATTGACAGCTGACATTTACGCTCGGAGCTTTGCAAATTTATAAAAGCGTTTGTATCAGCTGGATGAACCGGGCGACTTTTCGTCTCCTGAAGTGACTTTTTTTTCTCCTCCTGGATGTTCAGTGAGGGAGGCTGATCACATCCTGCTGCTTTACATGTTTCAGATCTGAAGCCAGCGAGGCCCAGAAGACCGTGGTGTTTATACGTTATCGTTATTTACCTCATCCTGCAGACCGCCCTCAACGCCTTCCTCATTTATAAAGGTAACTGCATTTTATTTTTAGATGTAATATACTGAAGAGAAGGGTCGTGAATTAAATTACTAATAAAATTTTATTTTTCCTCTCCGTCTCAGTTTTCACATTGCAGTCTTCACTGTCTGACCAGAGAACACAGAGGCTGACGTCCAATCACATTTCTCTGGGTGGAGAAGATGATGCAGAAGTCCTCCAGACTCTGCTCCGAAACAACAGTCAGGAAACCAAGACCCTGAGGAGCCACCTGTGGACGCTGCAGAGCCAGGTCCTCCTGATGTTCATACCTCACATTTACCTCAACATTATCTTTATCTAACTCTTACAGACACAGCTCGGTACAGATATTCATGTTCTCCACAAGATGAATCTTAATAACTCATGTGATCGTTTGGCTTTTCTCCTCAGAAGTTTCTTATTTGATCTCACAATGAAAATCTGGTTACAGCTTCTATAGTGACAAACTGCTGTTAGCATTTAGCCACAAAACACTTCTTCTTCTAAACTTCTTGTTTAACTTTGGACTGAGCCCGAACCCAGTATATATGCTAAGCGAGACCAACCACATCCTGAATCTGGCTACTGAACACACATTCCTAGACTGGTACTGGAATTAAATACAAGCAGCAGTAAATGTAACAGGCTGCATGAACACTTCTTTCATTAACAGCATCAGAAATCATATAGTCTCACGCTAAAACTGGTTGTGATTGACAGCACAGCTTTAAAGTGATGTTCATGTTTCTGTTGGTTGCCTTGACAACAGGTCCAGAGCTTGTGTGGAGAGGAGGGTCAGCTAGACCTACTGAAATCGGACCTGAAGCTTCTCAACACTAGCCTAAGATCGGACCTGGAGCTTCTCACCACCAGCACCGACAACAAGAAGGACAAACTGAGATCAGACCTGGAGCTTCTCAACACCAGCCTGAGATCGGACCTGGAACTTCTCAAAACCAGCACCCACAACATGGAGGAGAAACTGAAATCGGACCTTGAACTCCCCAACACCAGCCTGAGATCGGACCTGGAGCATGTCACCACCAGTACCCACAACATGGAGGACAAACTGCGATCGGACCTCGAATTCCTCAATACTAGCCTGAGATCAGACCTTGAGCTTCTCACCACCAGTACCCACAACATGGAGGACAAACTAAGATTGGACCTGGAGCTTCTCAACAACAGTACCCACAACATGGAGGACAAACTAAGATTGGACCTGGAGCTTCTCAACAACAGCACCCACAACATGGAGGAGAAACTAAGATTGGACCTGGAGCTTCTCAACAACAGCACCCACAACATGGAGGAGAAACTGAGATTGGACCTCGAACTCCTCAATACCAGCCTGAGATTGGACCTGGAGCTTCTCACCACCAGCACCCACAACATGGAGGACAAACTGACAAACATCAGCCACAAAGCAGGTAGGATAAGAATCTGAAGTCTTCGTTTGTTGAGTAAAGAAAGAGAGAAACAGACAGAGAGAGAGTGTGTGTGTGTGTGTGTGTGTGTGTGTGTGTGTGTGACTGTGTGTGTGTGTCTGTGTGTGTGAGTGTGTCTGTGTGTGTGTCTGTGTGCAAGCCCCCTCTTTGATAGGTAGACGTTGCTGGAGGCCCCTCTTTGGAATTTCTTTAAAAAAAAAGAAGACATCTGAAGTAACATGATGGTAAAAGACCTTAACAGAACATTTTTCTATTCTATTTTTGTTTTTCAAAATGACCACAAACAGAGGTACTCTCTCAGAAAGTGGAGACATGTAGTCCCCTGTTTGCAATATTGACGTGTGTGTGTGTGTGTGTGTGTGTGTGTGTGTGTGTGTGTGTCCTCAGGACTTCCTGGTCCTCCGGGTAGAGACGGACCATCAGGAGCAGCAGGAGCGAAAGGCCCCAAAGGTGAGTCGACCTAAAGGATTCAAGATAAAGTTGAAGTTGATTAAAGGTTGGAAGGTTTAACAACCAAAGACTTCCTCAACAACAAAAAGCTAAATTTCTGTCAAAGCATCTTAACTATTACAAATGTGTTATTCCGGAGTTTGAGATTAGTCAGAATTTCACACGTTCATTTATTCTGTTGAGCTGTGACACAAAAAATATTAATAATATTAATTAATCAGTTGTCAGTTTACATTTACTAAAGCACTGTACTTAATTCAAGGTAGTTTATTTGAGTATTTCCAAATATCATACTTTTTACTTTACTTCTGTACATTTCTTTAATTTACAGCCGACATCAGCACTGTTAGTTTGCAAAAATCAGCTATAAATCATCATAAAGTGATCAGCGGTTACGTAGCTTTATTCTTCTTTCCAGGTGACAGTGGTGTCGTCGGACCTCAAGGACCAAAAGGGGACCAAGGACTCAAAGGAGAACAAGGAGCACCAGGAGCTGCTGGTCAGATTTCATTCTGATTATCAGTGGAAAAATGTTCTTGTTGTGAGTTGGAAGCATGTTTTCTTGCAATGATCGTTGGATATGTGACAATCCAGTGATCATTGCTCATGTTTCTGGATGATAAATGGTGTCATTTTAGTAATTTAATGAAAACAGGTCTTCCAGCTCACCAGCGTGTTGTGGGGATCAGAGGATTAACCTGTACAGTCAGTTTGTTGATTTTTGTCAGAGGATGTCATGATCATAGAAAACATGTTGATTTTATCGACAGCTCAGCAGCTTTGACCACAAAGGAGAAATACGTTAGAAAAAGTAACAGGGTGGCACTGAAAGGGAGAAATCCTATAAATGTGTTCCTCATACTGAACTTAAATTATTTTCACTAGAACAGAATCGTGACCGCCGCTGGTTTCATATCATGTTGAGTTTGGTTGCGGGAAGAACAATATATCCGCAGACTGATGTGAAGAAACTGTTTCTGTTCCTTCTTTAACTTCTTCAGTAAATCTGCTGACACACTGCTCTTCCACCCAATGGATGTGTTTAGATCAGATTAGATCAGATTAGATTAGTTTAGATGAGATTAGATGGTCTTTATTTATCCCACAATGGGGAAATGTATTTGTTACAACAGCTCAAGATGCACAAGAACAAGGAAAAACACTCAGACATCAGATCTGTGGTGGGTTTCAGAGTCTGCTGCTGAAGGAGCTGCTCCAGACTTCCACAGTCTGGAGCAGGGGTGAGAAAGGTGTTTGTATTTTGCCACAATCTCTCTGTCCAAACCCTGGATGTTCACTGGTGTGATCTGTGGTGTCTTCTTCTGGAAAATTGATCACTATCTCCTTTGTTTTACTGGTGGTTATGCAGGTAGTTGCACAGGTGGTCATCAACAAAGTCTTTGATGACCACCTGTATTCCTGTTTGGTCCACTCAGACACACATTCAATGATCGCTGTGTCATCGGAGGTGACAGTTCATAGTGTTGTGACTGAAGTTTGACGTGTAGAGGGTGAAAAGGAAGGGAGAGAGAATCGTACCCTGAGGTGCCCCCGTACTGCATGATACCAGATCTGAGACACAGTCCTGGAGTCACATACTGTGGTCTGTTAGTGAGACAGTCTGTAGTTCATGCAGCCAGGTGTTGGTCAACTCCCTCACCTTCCAGTTTCCACCTAAGAGTTGCTAGTTGTGTTGTTTTGAAAGCACTGGAGGAGTCAGACAACATGACAGTGCGTCCAGTGTTCTCCAGGTTTGTTAGAGTTCTGTGCAGAAAGTAGATGACTGCATCTGGATATTGGTTGAAGAGTTCAGAGCACCAAAGTGGAAATAATTCTTTATTTTCTTACAATATCGTGTGTTTCTGCTCTTGAGTAGATGTGGTGGATCTCCTTCCATACAGAGCTGCTAACACGTTGATAAAACTTCTAGTGTTTCAGGACTTTTATCATCTAAATGCTGTTTCAGAGATCAAACTATCTGCGATGGAACAGCAGCCAGGTTTTATGTCTGACTTCTGAATCTTGTCCCTTCAGGCCCTCGTGGAGATAAAGGTGACAGGGGGAGCGCTGGAGAAAAAGGTGCCTCAAGAATCTTTAATATTGTGTGTGTGAACATGTACTCATTAGTCATGTGTGAGACACTAAAGTCATTTCTGTTGATTTGTTGTTCAACACCAGGATCTGCTGGGGTTCCTGGAGCTCGTGGATCTGATGGACAAAAAGGAGACCCGGGGAGCATCGGTCCAGCAGGACCTCCAGGTCAGCTGCACACTATTATGTGTATTTACTAAATATCATGATGGTTTACAGGCCATGAATAAGTTTCCAGCCTTATCTGTGAATCCAGCCACAACTTTATTTATCAGCTGCACCCATTATATTCATGGGTGACTTAAATACAGCTTAAAATAACGAACATTGAAGTGGACTGTTTATAAGTCTACTAAAACACACTGAAATTAAATTATACTGACATTATACTGGTTTCCACTCAGTGTGTTTCATCAGTTCTCATTTTGTTGTCTTGTCTCCAGGTGTAGCAGGACCTCCTGGTGCCAAAGGAGCTCAAGGTGAGTGTGTGTTCAAGTTACAGGAAACTTGATTTAGAATCTGGTTTCTTCCACATGTGATGAACCGTTCAAAGCATTAAAAGTTACAGTAAACGTCAAAGAACATCTGAAATCAAATGTTAACTCTCTCAGCTGTATGTGTTGTGATTGACGGCAGCTCTGTGTTTCACTCTGTGCGTGTTTGAGGCAGGAAGAATGTCGGATGAGTTTATTCAACAAGAAAATCAATTTAATGTTTCACCCATAGATAAAACTGCAACTTTAAAACGTGTGGGTAACAAACAACTGCAGTATCATTCTGTCAGTGTGAGTTTGGTTTGAAGATACATTTTAAACGTTTTCCCTCCACATTTCTTCCAGGACCTCAAGGACCCAAGGGAGCCGCAGGAGATATAAGCAGTAAGTCTGCCCAGGACTGATGTGGTCAAAGAGAAGGAAGCTTCAACCTGGAGGCTCGTGTAGAGACATCTGAGCTGTTTCTGAATCATTCAAAGCAGTGGCCATGTCGGGGAGTCTCAGGGGAGCTGCAGCAGAATAAACTGGTTCCTGTACTTGTTACGTAGCTGCTCCTTTGTCCCCACAGCAAACGTGCGTCTGGTGCCGAGTGGACAGCGAGGTCGAGTGGAGGTGAAGCGCAACGGGGTCTGGGGCACCGTGTGTGACGACCATTTTGACACCAATGATGGAACGGTAGTCTGTCGGATGCTGGGCTACACCAGAGCTTCTTCTGTCTTCACAGAGGGAGCAGGTAAGACGTCTGCTGCCATTAAAGCTCATTATGTTCATATTCAGCTACAAGGAATAGTTAATAAATGACCTTCTGGAGAAGGAAGCAAGTATTTGCTCATATTTCCAAAAATGTTGGCGTTTTCCTTTTTCTTCGAATGTTTTATGCATCCTAAGAGTAAGATTCCCAACTGACCACGCAGGAAAACATCATTGCACCTCAGAGTTACAACTTATTTCATGAAATTTCCCAGAACCCACTGAAAAACAGGCTCGGTAAGTATCAGACAACACAGAGCAAATGTCTACAGATGAAATAGAAATAGTGAATGTGATATTACAGTCAGTGAAAAGTACCAAAAATAATTTATTGAAAAAAAAATCTCAAGGAAATTGTTCTTTTTTTTTTTTTTTACCTTTAAAGCCATCTTTTACAAAACACATTTTTTATTCAGGACTAAGTAACTTCTAGATGTGACAGAACTACAGTAATACTGCACAGAACCAACATTTGGTTGCAAGAAAGTGAAAAGTAGTGGAGATATTAATTTACGAAAATGACTTCTTGTTATTAATTTGATAACTGTAAACATTCATCAACGACTATTTAACTACAGGTTCCTGCAGGGTCCCATGAATTTAATAGAAGTTTCAACATGTATTTCAAGACAGTCCCTGACAGTTCTGGATTTTGGTTGAGTTGGCGTTGAATAACCCAGTCTGACTCTCATCACTGCTGTTCTTCTGCAGGGTCCGGTCAGATCTGGCTGGATGACCTGGCATGCACAGGAACAGAGTGGAGTATCTTCAACTGCCCACATGCTGGAGCTGGCACCCACAACTGTGGACACGGCGAGGACGTTGGAGTGGAGTGTGTCTAGAATGGCACCAACGAAGAAGAACGGTGTTTGAGCTGTTGATGGGTTGACTGGCAGGCTCAGTCTCTGCTAATGATGTTCACAGCTGGTTCTTATTACATATTCATAAAATTCAGTTAAGCTCTGTAACCAAACACATTAGCTTCCATGAATGTAGATAAAAAATCCTGCGAATAAAACTTTGTGGAATCAAACTCCTCCAACATCACTGCTCTGCTCTGTCAGTAATATGAAGCTGTACACACGCTTACATGGAGATTAAAGGGATATTCTGTTGTAAATGTAATCCATGGTCTAACATGGTCCCCCCCGAGAAATCAAGTTTTCCTACTGCTAGCTGATAGTTGGTTACACCCCGCCTTTCCGAAACCCCGCAGTTTCGAACATAGACTATAATTCATCGCAATGGCGAGGTTTCCCGTTTTTCAAAGACCCCGCTATTCCGAAAAGGCTATTGGGGAAACCCCCCCACTCCGAACTAACCCTAACCTTAACCCACTTCAGAATTATGGAAGTGCGGCTGGAAGTGGGGATTTCAGCACCACGGATAGCGGTGTTTAATTTCGGAACAGCAGTGTTTCGCAGTGGAGGGGTGTCAGAACGGAAGGATGTCCCCCTGATGGTTTTAGCACCCTCAAAGACCGCATGATAACAATACACTGCAGTTTATGCCTCGGATCCCAGCACATAGTTCCAGGCACCAAACATCTGCTAGCTTAGCCAGATTTCTATTGAAAAGTGAACACCACTTTCCTGCAGCAGCGTACTCGTTGTGGAGAAGCCCTGACAAGTCGATTACCGAGCGCAGTAGAGTTCCGCAGCTCAAGGATGAAAATGTCTGATTATCACTCCATGGAAATGCAATCATAGTTCATATGTGTCTTGCCCACCAGTTTATAACAGTTATTATCGAGAGCGGACAGGGAAAAGAACGGAATTGATCATTTCTAACTGCACTCGGTAATCGACTCGTCAGGGCTTCCCCAATGTAAACATAAAGATTTGTAAAGAAGCAGAATCAGAATCAGCGTCATTGGCCAAGTGTGTGTTCACAAACAAGATGTGTGAAGAGAAAAGGAAAAAAAACAGACACAAACTGAATGTTTCAGGAATATTTCACAGCGTCGATTCAGAATTATAAAATGGCAAGGTAGAAAAAAGTAGAAGGAAAATAAAAGAGTTGAATTGTGTCTGCAGGAGGAAATGTGACAGAGAGAAACTCTGAACATCTTAAATCACTTTCTTCATCATCTCCGTGTTTCCTCTGTTCATGTGTGATGACACCGCAGAGAGAAACTGATCCCAGAGCGACACCTGGTGGTCAGAGAGAGAATCACCTGTACTGCTGATGAGGCTGAAGACAGAGCAGCGTCACACACACCTGGTTTATTATCAGTGACTTTATTTCACAGCTGGAGTCAGAGTGGATCCAGAACATGTGACACAGAGTACATTTCCATGTTTAAAACCATCTAAAGACGATCAGAGAGGAAACGTGGTGAAGCTTCTGGATGATGATCTGGTCCGGTCACGTTATTCGGTACCTGCTATCTTTTTATTTCAGCAGATTGTCAGAATCCCTCCAGACTGATAGCAGGAGACTCAGATCACCTGTTGTGCAGGTGAGACATCTTTCTGTGACGCTGGTACCAGTCCTGTGCAGACTCACTCTTATAGACTTTCTCCTTTCGGACTTGGTTCTCCTTTTTGACCTGCGAGGGAACAACAGTCAGATACATCAAACCAAACTGACAGTTTACACACAGCGAGGAGGAAAAACAGCTCATACAAAGAGAAGATTGCACAATATTATATAGATTTGCAGAATTCTAACCTTTTAAGTCAAATCTCATTGGCTACATTATGTGTCAGTCATCTAGCAGCTGGTGTGTCAGTGGCTGAGGAGAGAGGGGAGGGAACAAGGGGCGGGTCTGTCTATCACACGTTGGCTCCTAATTGGTCAACTGAAGTGTCAATCAACAGGTCAGAGGTCAGTTATCTTAGCTAACTCTGCTCAGTTTCACAGTGTTTTGCTCTCCGATAGAAGAGTTTTTGATTGAAAAGTGCAAAAAGCGTCTGTTTCATCACCATGTAATCATGGAATGTTGAGTTTCGGACTGAAGAATTTACTAACACTGATCTACTGGACAGCTGCTGTTGGAGTTTCATTCTCTACTGAAACATCCAGATGATTCATCGGTGAGTTGCCAGCAATTCCTACACACTTGTTTGTCACAACAGTTGGGGTGTTAGCCTCCCATGTCTGTGTGGACTGGACCGGATCTCAGGCTTCTACCTGCCAGTGCCACCACTAAAAATGTCCTGAAGACTTCCCTCGATCAGGAAAAAAAACAAAAGACAACAAAGAAATCTCAAACTGGAGAGTTTCCAGGTCTGCAGTGGGTCAAAGACAGAATCAGATGGAGCCAGGTGAGTTATTCTCCACCTCTCTTAAGCCTTCATGAGAGGACGTTGTCACGCTCTGATTGGCTGTGAGGAGAACGATCAGAGCTGTCCTCTCACCTGGACAACAGGTGTTCGGAATCTACTGCAATCAGTCCAGACGGACTCTGATATTTAGCTCAATACAAAGACAACAAGGACCAGATGTTGGGACTTTTTCTACCTTGAATACACAAAGTTTATCACAGATACATTTCACTTTCAGCTGTTGATGTTTTCTGTAACTAGGAGCTTTGAACGGTTCATCACATGTGGAAGAAACATGATTCTGATTCAAGTTACTGTGACTCGAACACAGACTCACCTTGATCTCCTTTGGCACCAGGAGGTCCCGGTGATGCACCTGGTGACAAGACAACAAAATCATTTTTGATTAAAAGACACAAGTGAATCATGACAGCCGGCCTCGCTGCAGCATGAAGTCTATTCAGACGTCGGTTAACATCTTCATCTCAAAGTCTTCATCCAAACGTACCAACATAAACAAGAACATATTCTTTAGTTAATAGTAAGTTTATTCCATCAGACAAACCACAATTTAGGGTTATTAACACTCATATTTATATTTATTGTTTGGTGATGATCTCCAGCGACTGTGGTTATTATTACAGCAGTTAAGTTGTTCATGTCAGGCTGAAATCAAAAATCCACTGCAATTCATTTTAACTTAGTAACCATCGATGGACGGTACACTGTTATCTGTGTTTCTATCTCTATCTCTGATCAGAAGTTTCAGTATTTTATTCAATCTCTTCAGTCGTTTAGGTTTTGAGGATGTATCTGTTGATATCTCGCTGTTATTTCTACTGTATGCACATTTAATATTTTATCTCATTTTTCATTTTCATCCAAATTTTCTCCAAAATATTTGTCAGTGTGCTGAAAACCAGAATTGTATCACCGACAGTTATGAAACATATGTTCACTTGACAGACGTGACACAGTGTGCAGCTGACCTGGAGGACCCGGAAGACCAGTGGTTCCAGTGTGTCCTTTTGGTCCTTGAGGCCCACCAGCACCAGGAGGTCCAGGAGGTCCTGGTATTAAACAAATCAACAGAAATCCATTTAGTATCTCACAGAGGAGGACGCATTTATGTTGGGAGCATGTAAGATTTACAGTTACCCTGTGGGCCGGGGATCCCCACATCTCCTTTGTATCCTGCAGTCAAAACACAAGGACACGGGTCAGAGGTCACAGAACATCAGAACTTAAGCTCTGAAACTGCAGTCAGCTGAGAATAAGTGCTGTTTATTTTACTGTCAGCAGCTCTTCAGAACAACAACGTCTGTTCAACGGTGAAGAAACTCGTTAATGTAAGAAATTAAAAATGATTTTCAGGACTTCTGCGAACTCTTCAGTGGACATTCGGACCCTCACCTCGGTCTCCTGGGTCTCCTTTCTCTCCCTTTGCACCTGGTCCAAGATCTCCTGCAGTCACACAAACACAATCAGTGATTCAGTCATGTTTTATTCTGTTTCATAACTGTGAGCTGATCGTCTCGTACATCAGGTGAAACGGCAGCCTGTCCGCAGATTCACTGAAGATCACCAGAAGTTAAAGCAGGAAAAGAAACTGAATGATTTCATAATTTGCATTATTCCATCCAGGAACTGAAGAACAACAGTATTTGGTATCACGGTGAGTCAGTGAGTGAGTCACACAGAGGAACATATCAGTGATGGACGTTATTCTTCCACTAACCCTGTAATATCTTTTACAATTTATTTAAATGATCAACTATTAAAAAACAGAACACTGACTCAGAGAAGAAACACAATGATGATTACAGGATCAGATCATCCGGGTGATAACTGGTCGACCAGTATAGATTCAGTTTACAGGTAAATATAGAGAGAATTTACTTCTCTGTTTCTTCAGCTACACCTGATGCTGCTGCATTGCTCACCTGGGTCTCCTTTCATTCCCACACTTCCTCTTGGTCCTGGAGGGCCAGCAACACCTGGAGAGAAGCATACAGGTATGTGACCACTGATCACTGAGTCCAAGTACTCAGATCCATCAGTGAAAACACTCCACCACCAGTGAAAGTCCTGCATTCAAAGCTGTATTTTGAGCTCGAGGGTCGACCTACAGAACACATCTGCCTCAGACTCTAATGTGTCGGCTCCAGGTAAAGTCCAGCTCTGATAGAGATCTCACTGAGGAAATGTCAGTGCTCTGACTCAGTTGGCTCTGTGGAATAATGTCTGCAGCTCATCCATCAGCCGCTTTTCATCACGCGGCCGTTTGACAACAGATGACAGGTCATCATCACCGGACCTGCAGCTGAAAGCTAATGCCTCCTGCTGCACACATATGCACCTCTGCTGAATCTGTCCTGATGAAATTAACTTCCTACACTTTATTCTTTTCACACACAGGGTGACAGATTTCACTCGCATCGTGACATTCTGACAGAAATGTAGCTCGTCGCTCACGAGGAAAACGTCGGTTTGGTCTTCTGACTTTATCTCGAGTGCTTCAGGTCGACTCACCTTTCATGCCTTTCTCTCCTGGGTCACCTTTGGATCCCGACAAACCGTCTTTACCTGGAAGTCCAGGAATTCCTGAAGACACACATGCAAAAAAAAACATTGCTGCCTTTGATAAACTCTGTTCTCAAAGTGTGTCCAGGTTTCTTTACACGTTTCAATCAGGAACAAACTCTGACTTAATGTAGAAAACAAACCTGTTTTGTTGATGATTTGGGTCAGTTTGTCCTGTATGGTGTGGGTGCTGGTGTTGAGCAGGATCAGGTCTGATAACAGCTGGTCCAGCTGACCCTGCTCTCCACACATGCTCTGGACCTGTTGTCATGGTAACCAACAGAAACACATATCAGCATCAGTGATGTGACTGTCACCAGTGACTGTCTTAGTCTTGTAGTGAAGAAAAAGACCAGAATCCACTGAAACAGCTGACAGTTATTGTGACGGTCAGTCAGTCAGTCAGTCAGTCAGTCAGGCTGTCAGTTTTCAGTATTTCCACATCCTAGAAGTGTCGTCACCTTTTCTCGCAGCCTGTAGCAAATTGAGTCACCTGTCGTATTAAACGTGCTAAGTGAATAAACGTGACCTGACTTGTGGTTTGTGAAGCTCTGGAGCAACTGCAGAGATTTCACAACCAGATCTGTCTTCACTTTTGCAGCTTTCAACAAAGACGAACTCTCAGCTTGCGCCAGATTTTCTAACGTTCTTTCTTGCATGTTTACGCCTTCGATGAGCGTCTTCTCCTCTACACCTGATCTCTCAGCTCATTTTTGAAGGAAACTGTTTCAGCTGTTAAGTTTGGTCTCTCGTTTTGTTTCTCGAAGAGCTGTAAACTTTAAAATGTCCTTTTGAGTTAAAACATAGAGATGTTTAACAGCATGAGGAGGACCTGGGTCTGCAGCACCCACAGCTGGCTCCACAGGATCTTGGTCTCCCGGCTGTTGTTGAGGAGCAGAATTTGGAGAGCTTCATCCGCCTGCCGTCCTCCACCCTGACAAACGTCATTGCACGTCAGCTTCTGCGACCTGAGGTTAGACAGCTGACACTCCAATGTGACGACTGGGACAGGCAGAGAAACACAACAAGCCTTTTATTCACTTCCAGAATACATGATGAGAGATGAACTCGATTCTCTTCAGTAAAAAAACACGTTTGCCTTTGGTGATGAGAAATATGATGAGGGCGCTGAGCAGGGCGAGGTAAGCGACCAGGACGTAACAACTC
This sequence comes from Diplodus sargus, assembly GCA_903131615.1. NCBI lineage: Eukaryota > Metazoa > Chordata > Actinopteri > Spariformes > Sparidae > Diplodus > Diplodus sargus. Next base: position 474,241 of record CAEMYA010000427.1, on the reverse strand, counting down.
CACGGTCTGCGGGGCTTCGCCGGCCTCACATCTGAAACAGTTAAAGCAGCAGGATGTGACCGGTTCCTCCAGCTGATACAAACACTTTGATACATTAGCAGAGCTGCGAGTGAAGCTGTCGATCAGGAGGAGAGAACCTGTTTCTTTTTGTCTCTGGAAAAGTCAAGAAAGCGACACCAGAGCAAACTGTGTGTGACTGACAGGTGAACACTGTCCTCTCTGAAGGTTCAGAGCTGGAGGAGAGATGACATGAGCACTGAAGAGGTCAGTGACGAGGTTCAGATGTTTCTATCAGTTCATTAGTCTTCACTTCAGAGGAAATATTACTATCGTCATCAGCAGCGTTTTCTTTTCTACCACCCCAAAGAGAAGCAGCTGGTCTGCAGACAGTCTGCTCTGAAACTCACCGTCAGTCTGGAAGATGTGAAGGTCGCTCCTGCCGCATGACATGTTGTGTTCTGGATATTGTTGATCGTCTGCTGACGTCTCCATCCAGTCCAGAGTCGCCTCTGCCTGCTGCAGCACCTCTTATACCACACAGAGCAGGATGCTGGGAAAAGATGATTCACTCCAGATTGCGTCACAATATTCCCACGGAAATCACAGAATCAGCAGAAGAAACAACAACTGGTTTGATCAGATGTGGTTGTTCAATTTCAGCCTCAACATGCCCGCGCAGAGCCGCTGTTGGCAGAATGAGGAACTCAGAGCTCTGACCACACAATCAAGGAGGCCTTGCATAACAGACATTTACACACTGAGTGCTGTCACATAAAATATGAAGCTGAATGACTGGTGAAATTATCATGTCAGGATTTTATGTTGTTGCTTCATCGATAAGTTCAGCAGATGAACTCACAGTGTTCAGTCAGACAGCAGTGGGTGAGGTTGAGTCAGTCACACACACTGCAGGTTATTCAAAGCAAGATGAGGACGGCGAGCAGTTCCCCGTCTCAGCTAAATGCATCTCCCCTAATAACCTGCCAGCCCTCTCCTGTAACTGCTGGTAGCAGAGAGATGGAACAGTTGATAACATGTGCAGGAGGAGATTAGATGTTGCTCCTCCACATCTGGCTGTAGAGAGAGTGTGAGGTTGAAGCTGAGTGACCTGAAGCGCTCGAGGTGGACGAGGTTCATCACAGTGCAGGAGAAACTGTACAAAGAGTTCACAAAAGAACCGTGCAGGCTGAGGACAGAAGAGACCTGATATCTGCAACCTCGTCTGATCGTCACTCAACACCTTTAAAATGTCCCTCAATCAGTAAGAACGAAGGACGACAACAAGGTCTCAGCAGGCTCTGAACAGACCAGAGTCTCCGGCACAGTTCAAACCCAGAATCAGGACAAAACGCAAACAGGAAGTAGAATCAACAAAATGTAACTTTGAATAAACGTACTGGAGCTGGAAACAGAAGCTGGCGGAGCAACACAAAATAACTAAAGAGGCTGGAAAAGTTCTGATAAAGAAACGTCCAACATTCAATGATCCAAACAGGAGTTCTCCACGAAGAGAAAAGAGAAAACTAGAAGATAACTGAGGAAAACAGGAAGACGAGGAGGGATGTAAACACTGGGAACCAGAGAACTCAGCCTGAAGGCAAAGGGACTGGACGGATGGAGACTTCAGGTGGACGACCAGGAGCCAGGACTCGGGGCCACGCAGGACTGGATGGTGAATTAGAGGCAGGACTGAGGGGAGAAACGGGTCTGGAGGGCAGCAGTGAAGGAGGAACTCTGATGGAAGCAGTCGATGTGGAGATCAGGACCAGAGTCTGGTATTTGGAGTACAGCACCAGAGACTAGGAGCTGGAAATCTATGCAGGAGACCCGCAACGCGACAGCAGGACCAAAGACCAGGACTGCAGGAGGGGGGCAGCTGACGGATGGCTGAGGACCAGGAGCAGGAGTCAACAGGGTCTACTGACTGGGAATCAGGACCAGGAAGAGAGGTCCTGTTGATCATCACCACAGCCCCTCCACACTCTGGGAAACGGTTCCATCTGGTCCCCTCTGGGTGGCAGTACAGAGCCCAGTACAGCACAACGACCTGACACCAGAACAGGACCGGGTTCTTCTTCTGTGGTCCAGTCTGGAATGTTTCATTCAGGGTTTTATTTTGTGTGTAGCTGTTTAAAGTCCTTGTAAACCTTCACAGCCGGCTAATAAACACTTTATGAAACATTATATTGTTTTGTTTGATCATCTGAATGTTTATTAATGATGATGGTTATTATAAAGTGACGTCATACAATCTGAAGCTGGTGTTTCCTCTCTGATCGTCTTTAGATGGTTTAAATGTACATTGTGTCACATGATCCACTCTGACTCCAGCTGTGAAATACAGTCACTGATAATAAACCAGGTGTGTGTGACGCTGCTCTGTCTTCAGCCTCATCAACAGTACAGGTGATTCTCTCTCTGACCACCAGGTGTCGCTCTGGGATCAGTTTCTCTCTGCAGCGTTGGTCGTCACACAGGAACACTGAGATGATGAAGAAAGTGATTTTAGATGTTCAGAGTTTCTCTCTGTCACATTTCCTCCTGCAGACACAATTCAACTGTTTTATTTCTCGTCTACTTTTTTCTACTTTACCATTTTATAATTCTGAATCGACGCTGTGAAATATTCCTGGAACATTCAGCTTGTATCAGTTTCTACTTTTCTCTTCACATGTTAATTTGTGTTTAGTTGTTGTGGCATTAATGCTGCAGCAGACAGAAGCTGCAGACAGCTCGTCTCCTCTTCTGCTGCCACTTCACACCACAGAAGCTGATCAGAGGTCAGCTTTTACATCCAGCTGACTCTGACGTCATGTTTGTGCTCTTCAGACTTTTATAAAGTGATCTCCTCATTTCATCAACGCTGCAGTCTCGTGTCTCCTCTCAGAGTCTCAGAGTCTCTGCTGCTATCAGCACAAAGCTGCAGTCAGCTTCTACATTCACTCTTCATCAGCAGACAACGGCGCGTTTTTAGACGCGTTTGATGATTTGGCGTTTTGAAAAATAGAAAAAAATGCTCCTTGTGATGGAAAAACTGCGAGAATTATTGTTATTATTATTATTATTATTATTAATATTATTGATCATATATTGAGACGTAGTCTGAATGCATCCAGAGCTCGTTTATTTAGTTTCTTTCAGTCACAGCTGAAACATTTACAAATTTTTAAATAATTAAATTATTGTTTTAAAAATGTGCATTTAAAAATGTAAAATCTGATTTTCAGTCTTTGTTTTTTTCTCTCTTAGAATAAAATCCCACAATGCACCTGTCCTCACACACACATATCTGCTTGGTTTGAGATGAAACGACACAACAACGAGGAAACTAAACAGCTCGTCTGTTTTTATTTTAATGTGCCTATTGATATTTGTTTTGATGTTGTGTTTAAATGTGTTGTTGTGTTTCTTCTTCTCTTCCTGCAGTCTCACATTTATTTCTCTCCTCAGTGTTGAACGAGAGACTGAAGATCAGAATCAGCAGCGGGGCTGAGGATCCTCCATGAGATGTTCACCCAGAAACAGCCTCTTATCTGTGTGTGTGTGTGTGTGTGTGTGTGTGTGTGTGTGTGTGTGTGTGTGTGTGTGTGTGTGTGTGTGTGTGTGTGTGTGTACGTAGGCAAACGTTATTATAGGTGAACCAGCGGGAGGAACGTCTGACACTATATCTGGATCTTTTACTGTACGACACATATAATCTGTATGATTGTTGTTCTCACTGCATGTTGACGATCAGCTGAGTGATTTACAACAAATTAATTGTGGGGAATAATAAATGATTGAATCCAGCCCTCTGTGGACAAACACGTGTACGTGCGTAAAATGTGCGTAAATAATCCAAAACACATTTACGCACATTTATCCAGCGGTTATTTCTGTCTTATTTGTTTGTTTGTACATTTTATCGGTGCTTTTTAAATTTGTATAAACTATATTCACTCCACAGTAGCATCTAACATTCTATATTCTTCACATTTCCCTTCACAGGTCTTGTTGTGTTTCTTCCTCACTGTGTCTGTTTCTGTGTCCGCAGCCTCATTCCATGTTTGTGAACACACACTTGGCCAATGAAGCTGATTCTTTACAAATCTTTATATTCATATGTTTGGTAGCACAAAAGAAAAACACCACAGATAATAACAGATTTGTTGGGATTATTAAAGGAGAACAAGACGTGCAGATGCCACTAAAGGCTACAGGACGCCTCAACAATAGAATCCCCTGCAGGATTCATAAAACAGTCCGCTGTTAGAGAAAACAATGCGCATAAAATAAACAAAACCAAATAAAAAATTCTACTAAAACATCTCTTAAAATAAACCGAAGTTCTTGCAGGAATATTACAGTGAGACTGAGGATTTGTTTGTTTGTTGGGACTGAGTTTCTCTCCACGTGGTGTCCGGTCTTGGAGTCAGAGGCCTCACATTAAAAAAACAAAAGCTTTAATAAGAATCAGAGCAATTAAGTTGTTCCTCTCTGTGTATTTCAGCCTTTTTCTGCCGTGAAGACGCGCCGCAGCCTGTCTGTCTCCTCTGCTGCGTTTATTATTCCGCTGCGTGGCGTGATGAAGTGTTCGGCGCGCTGACGCTGACAGAAGCTTTGAGCCGCTTTTCTCTCCGCAGCCAGGTGATGAACGTCCGGCTGATCAGGCGGAATATGGAGTAATTAAAACCTATAAATTATCCGCCGGCAGCTCCTCGTGTTCTCCCTCACCGAGAGATAAGAGCGCGCGGCCTGGAGGAGAATACCGGCTGACAAAAGGAGGAGAATGAGGAGGAGGAGGAGGAGGGGTGGGGTGCATGAAGATGTAGGAGGTGTAGAGTTTAGTTTGGATAAAAATGCAATAATAGTGTCTCCATCATCAAAAACGCAGAATTACACATAGAAGTAGAACTGTGGGATGTTTTGGGTCCAATTCTGCGCGTAAATGTTGTTGTTTTACGCACCCGATCCAACTCACAGTGAATGAACTACCTGCAGAGGAGCCGCTGAACTCATCCAGCATCAGCCGAGAGGAAGGTGTGTGTGTGTGTGTGTGTGTGTGTGTGTGTGTGTGTGTGTGTGTGTGTGTGTGTGTGTGTGTGTGTGTG
>CAEMYA010000427.1:447873-467110 GCA_903131615.1 Diplodus sargus | reverse complement strand
AGACATTTTGAATCCATTAGCCGCTCCAACACTCGCTGATCTCTGACATCCTTCGTGCGTAAAACACATAAAAACACGAACATTTCTCCTGATTGAATCTTTATGACGTCATCGATTATCGCTGAGTTCCTGCAGTTAATTTCTGATGTTCAGATTTTTATCTTTTGTTCTGCAGTTTAAATCAGAAAGTTAAATGTTGCTCTAAAAATGAATAAATGTGAAATCAGAGACTAAAAGAATTAAAGTGTTCAATTATAAATGAACATAAACACGATTTATTTTTAAAAGCAGCACATGAAGTCAAACATCTGCTGTTTGTCTGAGCCGACCGCGCGCACACACACACACACACACACAGTGCTCAGTCTGATTTATGGATCTTTTACATTTACTTTTAACTTTCGTTTTCTTTTTTTTTAATTAACAAATGTTTGAGGAGGAGCTCAGCACCGTGTGTGTGTGTGTGTGTGTGTGTGTGTGTGTGTGTGTGTGTGTGTGTGTGTGTGTGTGTGTGTGTGTGTATCCGTGCGTCACTGACCACAATCTGATCATAGAAACATTTTATAAACAGAGATGATGACTGTAAACACACACACACGTTGCACGTTGTGTTTTTTCAGGGTCATTACGGTAAAAATGAAAACCCTCATTAATAATTAATAACGTTAAATATCATTAAAACTTTATTCAGCCTCACAATGATTTTAGTTGTGTGACTGTTTAAACATTATTAAGGTTTAAAAACATCATATCGATTATCAATGAACTAAACAATATTTATTAAACATCTGCTGCAGATTTATAATAAATAAAGTCCAAATAAATGTTTATTATTTTAATTATGTTTATATTATTTGTTATCAGTGAAATGTAGAAATTCTAAAGTTTGATTAACTATGAAAGGACAATGTGTTATTAATATTATTATTATTATTATTATTATTATTATTATTATTATTATTATTCAGTGTTGTTGTCACAGGATGTTTTATTTTGTGTTGAAGGAAAAAAAAAACATCTAAAACTTTTAAGTATTATTATTATTATTATCATTATTATTATTGAAAAAGTGATTGTTACAATTTCTATAATAATAATAATAATAATAATAACAATAATAATAATAATAATGTGTGTGTGTGTGTTCCGTCGCCGCGTGTTTTCGCTGTGAGTGGTACCGGGTGGGTTCTGGTGTGTTCTGTGTTTTCTGTGGACGCGTGTATCTCCGCTCTGCGCGGGCGGATCGGAACCTGTTCTCCGGTCGTTGTCTCGCTGCACTTTATAAACCTTTATTATGTGTGTGTGTGTGTGTGTGTGTGTGTGTGTGTGTGTGTGTGTGTGTGTGTGTGTGTGTGTGTGTGTGTTTGTGCGCGTGTGTGTTTGTGGGCTCGGTTCGACCCGCTGCTCTCTGTGCGCTGAATATTCATTTTCCCGCTCTCTGTCTTCCGTCCTACTGCAGGTCCAAGGACACGGAAACTGAAAAAGTCCAAAAGCGGGAAGGAGGACAAGCGGCCGCGCACCGCCTTCACGGCCGAGCAGCTGCAGAGACTGAAGACGGAGTTCCAGGTGAACCGCTACATCACGGAGCAGCGGCGCCAGTCTCTGGCCCAGGAGCTCAACCTGAACGAGTCCCAGATCAAGATCTGGTTCCAGAACAAGCGGGCCAAGATCAAAAAGGCCAGCGGCTTCAAGAACGGGCTGGCGCTGCAGCTGATGGCGCAGGGACTGTACAACCATTCCACCACCACCATCCAGGAGGACAAGGAGGACAGCGACTGAGACACACACACACACACACACACACACACACACACCGTGTACATTGTAAATAGATATGATCTAATTTAATGACGAGGAGGAGGGAGCCTCTTCCTCACCTCCTCCTCCTCCTCCTCCTGCAGAACAGACTGCCGCTCCTGACGGACCTGCCACCGCAACAAAACCAAAGATTTTATCGGAAACAGAGCCTGGACCCGACAGACAGACAGACAGACAGACAAACAGACAGAACCACAGCTTCTCATTTAGACCCACGCTGTGTCCTCCTCTTCCTCCTCTTCCTCCTCCACCGGCTGCTGTCTCAGCTCCGGTTCTGACCCCCCAAACACCGCGAGAACAGCCCGCGGCCTCGTTCTTAGACTTGTGTTGTTTTCTGGACCGACTGAGCTGAGCTGTGATAATCCTACTGAACACTCCACCCGAAACAGAACCACGTCGCTCAGGATCATTACAGGAATATTTAACACAGAATTATTTACGTTTCTACAGTTGAAATTCAGGATTTTTTTTGGTGCAAAAATATTAATATTTGGTGATTTTCTGACCAAAAGAATAAACGAATTAATAAACGATTCTGCGCGTTACCAGCAGAATCTGTGGACGAGCAGAAGGTTCGGAACATAAACTGAGACCATAAACAACATTTAAAAAATGCTGAATAGAATATTTAAGAGAGAGAAAGGTGGATGTGTGAGCGCGCGCAGGCCTCAGCGACACACCTGATCCACGTCACGAGCGTCAGAGGAAGCTTTTATATTCCTGTAATCTCCTGTTTGATTCTACAGCTATTATTTATTTGTAACACTCCTACAGTTTGTATATTATCTTTAGGATTACTACAGTTCATCCACACGCACACACACACACACACACACACACACACACACTTCTTACTGTAAAGACACCAAACAGCTGATGTATGTGGAGAGTTCGGCTCCTCGCGTCACTTCCTCTGCTGTTTCCTTTATTTTGTCCAGCATCAGACTATCTGACGTGTGTGTCTGTGTGTGTGTGTGTGTGAGCTTCTCACCGGAAGAAGAGCTCGGAGGTGTATGTGTGTGTGTGTGTGTGTGTGGGAGGAGGTGGGGGAGGTATATATTCTGTACATTTAAACCATGTTTCCAAATAAACACTTTTTTATTGGAAAAAGAGAAAAAAAACAGCTGGTGAGGAAACTCTGACCCGTTTGTTCTGCCGGCTGACACCGAATATTCAATTAATAAATGGAGATGCGTGTGTGTGTGTGTGTGTGTGTGTGTGTGTGTGTGTGTGTGTGTGGAGAGGAGGGGGGTCGCAGCTCATTGGTTCAAGTGAGTGGGGACAACTGGATCCATATTCATAGGTGTTTGGAGAAGGAGGAGAATTTACGCGCCGCTATCAGCTGTTCAAAGCGTTGCAGAGCATGAAATTGCCTCTTCGTCTCTGTGTTCACTCATTTCATCAGGCAGCCGAACAAAAATACAGAAATACAGGAGAGAGCGTGTGTGTGTGTGTGTGTGTGTGTGTGTGTGTGTGTGTGTGTGTGCGCGCGTCCCCGCAAATACACAAAGAAACGATGGAGAGAAAAATGGATGTAATGGATTTAAAGTCCTCTGAGATAAATGTTCCCTCAGTCTGAGCAGAGACAAACAGAACACGTCACACCGAGCAGAATTCATTCATTTCTATTATTTTTTATTTATCTGTTTATTTATTTATTTATTTATTACACATTTAGTTTTCAGCTGATCTGTCGGATGAATGCAAACAGAACAATCCGGTCAGCTGATCACTGATCTGTTGTTACCACAAATATTTTACTGAGTTGTTTCAATGAGATTCTGAGTTCCTGAAGATCAATATAAGCATTATAATATGTGCAACAATAAGTATATTATATTGTTGTTATAATAATAATAATAATAATAATAATAATAATAATAATAATAATATTAAAATAATAATGAAAATAATAAGACAATGAAATAATCAAAGCTCAGAGAAATAAACAAAAACAACAAACAATTGGGATTCCATCAGAATCAGAGTGAATATTAACACGTCGCTCTAAATTCAAACTGATCATTTGTTCACATTCTAAAAAATGTTTTTTTTAAAGTTTTTAGAACATTTGAACGTTAAATTTAAATTATCTATTTTGTGGCATTATTAAAGAAACAAGCTGCAATCAGGGAAATAAATAAAACAACACATTTTATCAAATGTTGCTTCAGTCAGTCTGGTGCCCGGTACCGGTCCACGACCCGGTGGTTGGACCCCCTGATCTAATCTATCAGAAATCATTTCTATCAGTCGGTGAATTAATGCGACTGAAACTCTCCTGACAAACAATAACTCACACTGCCTGTTTTAATAACTCTGGGTTTGTTTTTAAAACAGTGAGACAATAAACTTCACAGGAAATATCACAACTCACACCTTTATTATTATTATTATTATTATTATTATTATTATTATTATTATTATTTAAATAAATGAAAACAGGATTTTTGTGGTTAAAAATGTTTTGATCATAATTCCATAAAACACTCACAAACATGAAGCTCCATAAAAACCTGAATCTTTTTCTTAAAAAACAGCAGAACTCCTCGCTGGAGAACAAATGTGTCCTCTGGATGTCAGAACTGAACCTAAAAACTGGACCCCAGTCCAGTTCTGCTCCTTTAATTCTCTGCTGTTCTCACAATATGAAACATTTCAATAGAACCTTTTTACCTAAAGAATATAAAAACAGCAGGAACATTATTATTTATTTTCTAAACACATTTTGATTTAGTTTTTTGTTTTGACGCCAAACTGAAGCTCATGATGGGTCCACATGGTCCCCCGGGCCCCACACCGAGCCCCACACCGGGCCCCACACCGGGCCCCACACCGGGCCCCACGCCGGGCCCCACACCGGGCCCCACACCGCCTGCTGCAGATACACAGATGTGAGCGGCACCGTCAACTTTCAAACCTTAACACTGATTTATTGCTGCTCTTCAAAAACTGTCTGAGATACAAAATAATCTGATAGTGACAAAATATTTTTACTATTTGTACAAATGAAAAAGGAAAAAAAAAACATTATTTTCCATTTCAAATTGTTAGTTTTTAATGTTTTGTTTTCCACATAATCTCCACAAACAGAGAATTTAAATCACACATTTAAAGGTTTCGGTGTCGTTTTAGAAAAAAAGAAAAAGAACAACAAACTCAGAAATATGCCTTTATAATAATAATTTATATGTATATAAATTCCTGTGAGCAGCATTAAAGTCCACAGAGGCAGAAACTGCAAATATAAAATGACACTCTTCCTCTCAGACAGAATTCAGAGCACAGTTACAGACACAGAGCGCTGAGAGCTTCTCCTGGTTTCTCTTTTCCATCTCTGGTTGACATGTTTTGCTGCTCTCGTCGTCTCACTGAGCTCAGCGACAGGACGAGGCTTCGGCTCACGTCTTCACTCTCTGAGCACATCATTTATTATAAAGTGAGCGAGGGCAGATGAACAGATGTGATCTCAAACTGCCAATAAGGTTAAAAAGATATGTGGAATATTTGAGTAGGAGAGAAGAAAAAAAAAAGAAGCCCTCCGGTTACTGTGAGGAGTGAATGAATGATCACTGCAGAGTCCTGCAACTGCACACTGAGGGGTTTATTCATAGAGTCTGAGATAGATAGATAGATAGATAGATAGATAGATAGATAGATAGATAGAAAGAAGAGTGCACGTGTAAACTGAGAGTGGTGTTTTCAGTCGTGCTCTGTGTGTAATTATTTTGGACCAAATTACTTATCGAGTGAGCGTCTTCCTGCTGCTGCTTCCTCCGGCCTGGAGGTCATCTGTCATCCGGAGCTTCATACTTCCCTTATAGGAAGAGTTTGTCTCTCCTATAATCGCTCTGGAGCCTGTCCAAAGAAACTATTCCTCCTCCCCCTCCTCCTTTTTTTTTTTTTTTACAAGAGAGAAAGAAAGAAAATAGAGGGGGAACAGTAGGCTGAGATCAATTTGTCAAATTCAAAGGTAAATGTTGTGACAGGCCGACTGGAGCTCTGCCTCTACCTGTTCTCCTGCCGGCCTCAGGTCTGCAGGCTCCAGGACGCTCTGTAATTATCCAATAGCAGCAGAGAGAGATAGCAGCATATAATTTATTCACAGGCCTCCTCAGTCCATGCATGCATAATTACATAATAAAAGCAGAGTGTGTGAAATCACAGAGTGTGATGCAAATTTCAAAACAATTAGACAAATTAACATTTCCCTACCAATTACACAGGACTGTGTGTGTGTGTGTGTGTGTGTGTGTGTGTGTGTGTGTGTGTGTGTGTGTGTGTGTGGACTGCAGACAGTGGCCGGCCCTGCGGCTACCAAGCAGCTTTAATTTACATGCAAATGAAGGTAATAAACAGAGAGGAGCTGCTGATGGAGGTACAGTAACAACACAAGAAATATGATTCATACAAAAGATTTGATTTTGTGGGTCAGTGGTTATTTTTTTAGGTTTACAGAGCGAGAATCACACCAGAGAGTCAGCAAGGCTCTAACGACATATACAATTAATGTACAACAATTTATTTATGTTTTTTTCTAAAAATACAGGCTTAAAACAGCTTTAAAATCTAAAATCTTTTCTGTTTTACTCTTTTGATCCGACACTTTAATCTCAGAGATGTTTCAAGGTCACAGTCGTTCATCCTGTAACGACACCGAGCTGCAGAACAGAACAGAACAGAACCGTCCGAGTCATTTTCAGCACAAAGTGTTTGACAGTCAGTCGCAGCCTCCTGAGAGTTCAGCTTTATTTCTTTATTTTTCTCAACAAATCATAAAAAAAGTAAATGTTCGTTATTCAAAATAGCAGAAAACAGATTCAAATGAACCTGATCGATGATCTGATCGCTGCAGTTTCATCTCACTCACTTCATGAAGTCATAAAATAAGAGAAAATAAAATAAGAAAAAAGTTTCACTTATTATTTACATATTCAAACAAGCAATAATGCTCCTAAAATAATTATTTTCATCTTATCTCAGTTATATTTAGCTTAAAGTAAAAAGCTGTAATCTGCATTTAAATGTGTTTTCATAAAAATGACATTTTGTTCCCGTATGAATCCACAGAGAGTTAAACACTCGTGTCGTTGACTCATTTTGAGAGTTACAGTAAAGAAACATCTCGCTCACTTTGTGCTGTTTCAACATTTGGAGGAATGAAACCACTGGATATTTTTAACTGGACAGTTTTCAGCTGTTTGTTTTGGACAGAACCATTTTTTTAAAGCCGAAACATGATCTTGACCGACCACTGAGCCAGAGACCACTGACACAGAGTTTCAACATGTGAAGGCGTGAAACCGCTGGATATTTTTAACGAGACGTCGAGATGTTTTCCAGGAGTGAAGAGACAGCACCAGGATTTTTTTATTTTCTAACCCTAACAGAACAAAAGTGTTTTTTGGAGAAAACGCTGCCGAGCCAGAGTTCACAGTACGAGACAGAATTTTTACATGTATAAGCGTGAAACCGCTGGATATTTTTTAATGAGCTATCTATAATTTTCAAGCCAAGTTTGTGGCGACTCAAGCTTTTATTGATACTAAAATAAAGATTTTTTTGGAGAAAAGGCTGCCGAGCCAGAGACCACTGTTCAAGACAGAATTTTAACATTTGTGAAGGTGAAACCATTGGATAATTTTAATGAGATGCCAGGACAATTTCAGGCTATAGTCGAGGTATTTTAAGTCAAAACATGCAGTTCCTCTTCCTAAGAAACTGTTTTTTTGTCTAAAAGGCTGTTGAGCCAGAGACCACTGCTCAAGGTGACATTACAACACTTGTGAGCGTGAAACCACTGGATTATTTTAGAGAAATCTGAGCCTTTTTTCCAGCCATCTTTTCCTAACCATAACCAAGTGTGTTTTGGTGTGAAGGCTACCGAGCGTGAGACCGCCGTTTGAGAAAAAACATTTCAAGGTTTTACGTGAAACCGCTGGATACTTTTGACCAATTTAGAATTTTGTGCTTAAATTCTGCATATTGAGATTTAAATCTTACAAGTTGAAAACAATAACAACAGGATCTCTTATCAGAAGTTAAAGAGTCACACAGAGAACACTGAAGGACACACTCAGAGCATTGATTACTCACAGAACCAATACGATCAATCAGACGGCAGCCATCAGTTTGTGAGATCATAAGATGACGCCGCCGTATTAATTCTGCTTGTCGACTCCATTTCTGGACGGCCTGGCGTCACGTCGAGCGAACCTGAACCGAGAAACAGAAACCTCCTCTGTTCACATCCTGCACCCAATAACTCATCCTCACTCTTTGATCCCCAACACACACACACACACTCACACACACACACACACACACACACATGCTGGTGCAGACGGGCAACGAGACCATCGGGTACACAAACACACAAGCGAGGGCTTTACATGCAGACGGGCTTGTATACATGTGTTACATATGCACTCTCGCTCACACGGTGGTGGGTGGTGCAGGCGGAGGCAGGCTGACGCTCCACATGCCTCCCTCCGTCTACCAGCCTGTCAACAAGTGAGCTGTGAGGGCCGGCGGAGCAGTTGTGGCACAAATGGCCGCCGTTGTTTTATCATGGGTGAGTAACAAGAGTGGCATTGAGATGTAGAGGCCTCCCACACTGCTGCGAAACTGTGTGTGTGTGTGTGTGTCTAAGCTGTGTAAATCATACACGGATTAGCTGCTAGCTGGTTTTATATGTGTGTCCATCTGTCTGTCCGTCTGCTCGGCAGGCTGAACCGGAGGAAGGTTCGTATCGTTTATTGATTATCAGACGTGTTGAGCTGGAACATGTTGACACGTCCTGATCAGGCCGGAGAAGCTGGAACGACTCGTTACGCTGTTCGCATTTATTCATTTTATCACTCGGCACCGTTTTACGACATGTTGCAAACCTCAGATAACCTCAGTCGTCTCATGTTCATGACATGTGTGACACCGCTGTTCAATGTTTCCACGTTCGTACGCCTGAAGTCTTTAACACGATGACTTCCTGGAGAGAGACCATCGTTAGACGAGACCGCCGCACGACAACTGTCCTCTGTGTTTGTTGCAACAAAGAATTTTAAGTAATTTCAGCCAAAACATTTTCTAACCCTGACCAAGTGGTTTTGGTGAGAAGGCTGTGGAGCCAGAGACCACTGTTCAGGCTGGTGTTTCAACATTTGTGAGCATGAAACCGCTGGATTTATTTAATGACACACTGGGAATAAATTCAGCCTGTCTGTGGAGACAAAACCAGGAGTTTAAACCAAAACATGATCTTTTCTATTGTTTCTGAAGAAGGCTCGAAAACCTGAGACCACTGAACCAAAGAAGCATCACGTGTCAACATGTCCACAGTTTGCAGAAATGTCAATATTTACTGACTGAGTTTATGTTCGTCTCCCAGTTCGCTCTGCTGCTGAGCGGTGGGTCAGTCTCTGTCTATAAGAGCTGATTACAGGTAATTAACTTGAATTATCAGCCAGTGAAGAAGAAAACACTTCCACCAGAGGAGAGAAAAGACTAAAGCAGCCTCATCACTGACTGAGGCCCGCTGGTTGGGCCGGCCCAGACTCACTCTGGTGTTCTGAGGCCCGGCCCGCCTCCTCTCAGCTCCGTATTCCATCACTGGTCACATGTGAGAGTTGTTTGTTTGCGGTGATGTCGGCCGCATATTTCTAACAAAGCTGAATTTATGACGTTGGTGAGTTTGTATAAATGTCACCGTTTATCTTTGAAACGATGTGAAACTGCAGAATTTTGAGAGCGTCTCCAGAAACGTATCATTTCCAAGATGTCCTCGGTCACAAAACAGAGACGTTCTGCAGCCACGAGGCTGAAACAGACGGTCTGTAGTGTCGCCGATGTTTCCACCATCTTTAATTACAGCAGCCTTTAGGTTCAGCTCATCCCAGCGTCTAAAATACACTCCCACTTCAATCAGGAGACACACAGAATACCAAAAACACACCAGCGTTTTATTTGTTTTCCGAGCAGCGCAGTAAAACTGTCTCTGCTGAGCGTCCAGCACGAAAGGTTAAAGAAGTGATAAAAGTGACAGCGCTGGCATTTCCCCAAATCATCTGTTTGCAATTCACCAAAGACTCACAAACATAATGGCAGCAGAGCTCGCTGAGCAAAATGGTTTCAGCTCCGGTTCGACACACAACGCAGGAATTCATCCATCTTAATATGATGAAAGAGATGGAAACACGTCGTACTGTAATAAAAGTCATATGAGAATCTGATCGTATCGGAGCGCCGACGTTATTAAAACGACTGCAGAGTTTCTTCTCGTCTTCGGAGCCTCGCGGCTGAAAACCAGCAGGTTCCAAAGGGAGTTCGGTCCAAATCAACATTTAAGGGTTTAAAATAATCTGCTGTTAAAGTTACAACGAAAACACTTTTTATAACTGAATACGTTTTAATTTAGCACATTTACTCAAGTACAATTTTGAGGTAATTTACATGAATATTTCCGTTTTCTGCTGCTTCATATTTCACTTCATTTATCTGAGAATTTTAGTAACTAGTTACTTTGCACTTTTAGTTCCATCATGCAGAATGAAATCTGTGTGATATTATAGATTAACACCAAACACACAGCAGATTAATGTGAACCATCAATAATTATGATGTATTGATATTCTGATCAGTACTTTTACTTTTGGTAAATAATGATGAATATCACAGATTAAGATAATTCTTTATTCCACTATATGTAATTGATTACTTACGTTACTCTTCAGATTACATCAGAGCTGAAGTTGTGTTGTGTTTTTAAATCAATTTAATTATTCATTATTGGATCAGAAAACATTGAATATCAGATGTGAGATAATAAAGATAATGAGTATATAAAGAATAAATGTTTAGTATGTTTTTACTTGTTCTTTTGATACTTTGGTACATTTACCTTCAGATACTTTAAGACTTACATTCATATTTTAACATGAAATCTTTACTTTTACAATCCTGGTATTTGTTTACTTTGTACTTTTCCTCAAGTACAAACTGTGTGTACTTCTTCCACCTCTGATCACACAATCAAACACACATCAACACATTTAACGAGAGCAAAAAGGAAATAAAAAGTTGAATCTGTTTTGATTTAATGCAGATTTTGTTCCATCAGTTTGACTTTAACTCGAACACTCGACGCTGCTGCAGCTGTTGTGTTGGTGATCTTGATGATTGTGTTTGTGTGCAGGTGGATGTTGTGTTGTTGGTGTGAAAGGCCGCTCAGCTCAGCTCCGCCTGGCTCGGATCAGCTCAGCTCAGCTCAGCCTGGCTCGGCTCAGCTCAGCTCAGCCTGGCTCGGCCCGGCTCGGCTCTTCAGTATCTCCCGCTGTATAAATATGTATGAGTGAGTGGGGGAGGTTTCCCGTCGCCGCAGCAGAGCAGACATTTATAGAGGTGTCACAGGCAGATAATCGAGGCGAGGGAAATGAAAATACTGCCGCAGGAGGCCTGTGTGCTCCTCCTCTGGGCAATAATAGACTCGCAGCGTGTTGTGATTCTGAATCTTATCATATTGTTGCTGATAAAAGGTTACAGAGTGTTTACAGTGCGGCAGACGGACAGCAGTTATTACTGAGCTGCAGGACGGCTGATACCAGCTCAGAAACACAGCAGCACCAGGTTTTATTGAAGGTATGAAGGAACATATTGATACACAAGATGGAGCAAAGTATGCGACACAATACAGCAACCACAAACAGCACATTCTCACAGTGCAGTGCATGATGGGTAATCACTCTGAATATCACAGGAAGATGCTGTGAATTCAAATTTACATGAAATTCTGAAGCGACTGTAAAAGAAAAGCAAAAATGGAACAAAGAATAAGATGATAACGTGAGCGATGAAACAAGGTACACATGCTATCATGCTACAAAGCTAACAGCACGCTAAGAGGCTAGTAAGCATTTTTATTATTTACACAGCTGTAATGTTACTGTACATGTATTTACAACATACTTACAGCATCACAATGTAAACTGCTTCTTTATTATTATTAATTCTAACATTTAAACTAATGTAAGATTAAAACTTGTGAATAAAATCTATATTTTAATTAAGCTCAGTCAAACTTTTTGCACCTGAAGTTCACAACATACCTGGATATAAATCAAAGTGTTTCTGATGATTTGATTACAGTATTTTATTTATGCTTCTTTACAAAACAACAAATTAAACGGATGTATGAGTGAATGAGTGGTGAAGAATAAACCTGTGTGGAGGGACGAGCTGAAGTGTTCTCACATTTTAATGATTAAATATATTCGACTCATTTCAAGAATCATCCGTCGACCTCGAGGCAGAATTGAAGACGTTCAGCGGTGAGTGTAATGATTCCTGAAGCTGCACTAATTAATATTTTTATCCTAAAAATGGGTCAAATGACTACATGTAAAGTAAAAGAGGTCAGTCACAGAGAGGAAACCTGCAGAGAATTATCAGCATTATTAATCTGCAGTCAGCCTCGCTCTTCTCATCAGCTGTTTCCAGGCAGCAGCTTTTAGTTAAAACACTCAGAACTCCCTGAACAGAACCAGACAGAACCAGACAGAACCACGTGGAGCAGCACAACACCAGGACCGCTCAGGAAACAGAAGGAACGCGCAGGATTTAAACTTCAGTATTAAAGTGCTGCGTTTACGGAGGAACATGAAGAAGCACCAGATGTGACACAACATCTGTCTGTGGTTCACGTCTGTGACTGCAGCTGAACGATGAAGAAGATCTTTGAAGATAAATTAAAAGTGAAAGTTATCGGATCAGATTCACGGACACACAACATGATGTGTAACAATGAGGTCGAGAAAACTGGGACGCTGCGTAAAACACAGAAATCAGAGAAGCTGCAGATCTTTTCTGACTGACAGATAATGTTTAATTACAAACCGTACAAAGAATGTCTGGATCACACAGGTGAACAGGTGTGTTGTACAGGATCATGACCCGGTAAAGGAGTTGGTCTAAAGGCTCGGTCGTTCAGCAGCAGGGACGAGACGAGGTCCAATATGTAGTCAGACACGAGGACAAACAGAACCGAAACCTAAAGGTGACCCAAGAGTCAGGAGCAAATATATATATATTTATATAATAAATTGAGGTTCCCATAAAGGTATTATGTGAAAAAGAAAACCATGAAAGTGAAATCATTGTTATTAGACAGATGATTCCTTTATTTCATAAATGTGACTTTGTATCTCATGATTATTACTGACTGTGGGAATATTTTACATTTACAGGATATTTTGTTCATCAAGCTTAATTTTCATCTTGTTTTAATCTTTAATTGGCTCTAACAGGCTTCCATACAAATACCCTCTGTTGTATTCAGATGTGAAGCTCCGCTGACTTTGACTCGATCATGATAAGAATCATGAATAATTTGGGATCCTTTGTATTCAAAAAACTAAATAAAAAGAGCAAAAACAACCAGACAGCATGTTTCCTACTAATGAAAACACCCAGCTGATAATATTTCTACATTCAGGAAAGTGAACCACAGACCTCTGTTGTTTCTGGAGTCCTCCTGCACGACACAGGAACATCATGCTGCAGAATATAAAAGTAGAAAACCGTGCTGCTGCAGCCCGTCCTGGTTCTGACGGGCCTGAGGATCCTGACACAGCTGGAGCTGCAGCTCAGGAGATAATCATTACATGTATCAGCAGATGTGTGTAACGTTGAAGGTGTTTGTGAGACTCGGAGGCTCTCAGAGACACAGAGAGCGATGGATGCTGGTCATCACACGTGTTCCTCAAACAGTTCAAGTTACAACCGGGAGGCATCTTGGGAATGAAGCTCAGCTCAGACCGTAGCTAACAGCTTTAACACCAGCAGCAGCGTCATGTGTGGTCCCTGAGGAATCCAGTGTGTGTGTGTGTGTGTGTGTGTGTGTGTGTGTGTGTGTGTGTGTGTGTGACAGAGACAGGAATGAATCACATGTGTGTCTCGACCTGTAGCTGTGAGTTTAATTGAGGAAAGTGTTTCTTATTTTCCAGCATTAAACTGAGCGTCCGTCGTTCTATCGGGCCTCAGATGAGTCGGGCCCCAGATGAGTCGGGCCTCAGATGAGCCGGGCCTTAGATGAGCCGGGCCTTAGATGAACCGGGCCCCAGATGAGTCGGGCCTCAGATGAGCCGGGCCCCAGATGAGTCGGGCCTCAGTAATAATGTAGTTCTGCTGCCGGCTGCTGCTCAGTTGTTCCTGCTGTAATCACATGAAGTGCAGCGAAGCAGCCGAGCGACACAGTTACTGACTTTTATTCACAGTCGGTGTAGATCACAGCTTTCACTGCTGCTCATGTGGACGTCATGATGTCACTGCTCATATTTCTGGAATCAACGCGGACTGACAGGCGTGAAGAGTGTGTGTGTGTGTGTGTGTGTGTGTGTGTGTGTGTGTGTGAGGTCAATGCTTTTTCTTTTTCATTAAAACAAGAAATGAGAAGTAAAGCAACATAATGATCTGTATCGTATTGATTACGCTGTATTGTTTAGTGGCATCATATTTATGATTGACTTTATACATTTACATATTAAAGAGCCGGTGAGACAGGTGGAAGCAGGAGAGAGTGGAGGACAACGACGTCTCCTGACGATCCTCCTCTGTAGCCTGCAGTCACAAACAGGATGAAACTTAAAGAAAAGGTGAAATTAACTGATGTTTGATGAGGAAGTCTAAAGAAGCTTGAAGTTACTGTTTACATGTTGAGACGCAGCACAACGACATTCATGAAGTCTTTGCTCAGAAGTTTCTCTCTGATTCAGGATCATGTTGATTTAAAATAAAATAAAGGAGCTTTTGTTGTTTGTCGGCATCATGTTGGAATTCACAGTAACAACATGATCACAGTATCTGCAGGAAATATCACCTGTCACATTGTGTGTTGTGTTGTCTTTCTTTTTTGTCAAGCTCAGAATATGAGTGTAGAGAGAATCGTAGAGTTTGAGTCGTTTGTATTCACTTGTATTCATCTATCTGATGTGATGTTTGTGTCTGAACTTCTCTCTGCAGCCTCGAGTCCAATCTGTTCTGTAGAGAGAGTTTAAAGGATCTCTGAACACACTTTGTTCTGTCAGCATGCAGCACTGTCGACATCACAGATCCAGAACATTATCTAAAGATATAATATGTTGGAATTCTGCATTAAAATGTGTGAGAACGAGTCGTTGGGGTTCTCTTTAAAAACTTTAAAACACCTCGTCTGACCCCTCACTCCTCATGTCTTCGGTTTGGTTTTACAAAATGCACTTGCTTGGTGTGTAGGTCCAGACACACTGCGTCAGCAGTGAGAACAGATTTGAATTTCAGTCAGCGGTTCTGACCCGAAGGTTGAAAATTAAGACTTAAACCATTTTCACTGCTGCAACATGTCGACTATTTCCACCAGAAGATGAAAATATGATTTATGAAACTAAACTGACTCACAAATAGCAGATATGTAAAATATTCTCCAGTTTGATCCTGGACAAGCTGAGAAAACTGGACTTCTGGTCTTTGATATGTAACAAAATGGTTCCCCTGGTTTCCAACACAACCTGTGTGACATCACTATGACATCATCAGGGTTCATTTCTCTGTAAACGTGTAGAAGTGTGTTTTCAGCGAGCTCTGGGTGTGACTGACCTCCTCTCAGCCTGCAGCTCAGCTTCTGTCCGTTACGACCGGCTGATGTAATTGAGGCAGCGCAGCCGTAATTAACTGGGCAGTGTGTGTAATCAGCTGAGGGCGGTGTCGAGAAATAAAAACGGCTAATTAATTACCGATAGCAACGCGTCACACAGGCACAAATTAGCCACACGACACGCTGCAATTAATGAAAACAATTAGACGTGACGAGCCTGATGGACGAGCCGCTCAAACACGCCATTTATTAGAGAAGATGGCGGCGAGCAGCTCGGATTCAGCTCAGGTCCGCTCACAGATCCGGCCTCGACGTGGGCGACGGTGCTGTAGGCGGAGACTGAGGAATACATAAAATGGAGGGGCATAATTCTCGCTCATCGCTCATCCACAAGCAATTGGTTATATGCTTTTTAGCCGGGCTGAATGGCCGCCTTTGTTGGGTCCCAATTTATCATCTGGTCGATTCCAGCGTGAGGGGAAATGTGCTGCTTTTCCAGGAGACCCTCCGGAGCGCCGGCCTGCACAGCTGGTCTGTATAAGCTGCCCGAGACACTGACTGATTAACTTACTGCAGGTGCATCGGCGGCCTGCGCGAGCTGCGACTCAGCAGCCGCTGCTCTTCATCACCGCGAGTGTGAGAAGTGTTAACCCGAGTTTACGAGCCGGAGTGTGAAGCATGTCACAGACACTGGAGATGACTAATTATCATGTCTGTTAATTTGTTGTGTTTGTTTTTAATTCCACTGTTTGTCTGTCTGTGTGTGTCTGTCTGTGTGTGTCTGTGTGTGTGTGTGTGTGTGTGTGTGTGTGTGTGTGTGTGTGTGTGTGTGTGTGTGCTCTGTCTCCACCACGTCCTCTCCTTCGCCTGCCAAATCCATAATCTTCCCAGAAGCTGCAGAGGAGCAGCTCATAAAAGCTCCATCATTGTCCCACGATCCGCCGCTCGTTCCCAGAGCTGAACCCTGCAGACCGCCGCGTGTGCACCTCAAAGCTCTGCAGACTCTCCTCGCGGTCGACGCGGAGACGAGGGCGCCATGTGGCATCCATTACACAGTTGCAAGAAACAGATTTGCTTTCAGCGAGGGGAGACAGGGAGAGGTCGTCACGTGTCTTCGTGTAAACAGAGAGAGAAACCAAAAGAGCCAATTAGAGGCGAGGAGGACACCTTCGCCTGCAGGACGAGGAGCGTGACGTCGACCTGCAGAGGTCACGGCCAGCCGCTGTGTGGTCCCTCCAACACCTTCCATCTGGATCACATGAGACAGTCAAACACAAATACTGACTAAAGATACCTCACACACACACACACACACACACACACACACACACTCTGACATTATTAAATATTCAGGTAACCATCAGCAGATCTATCGGACAGACTGAGTTTGCTGGTTGTGTAACACTTTATAAAGCAGCGAGCTCTCTGTGGCTCTGTTGGAGGTAACTGGTCGCAGGTGTAGCAGCAGACCTGCTGATAAACACCTCCGAGCTCCAACCACACGGACAGATACATTACAGAGTCTCTCAGAGCGAAAGGCTTGAAAAGGTTTCGTCCAACAGGCCGTCTGAACACAAATATCTGAACTGAACAGTTGGATCAGTACTTCTACTTTTACCAGAGTCTGATTTTACTTTTGACACAACAGAATGAAGAAAACACGTCTTTCCTGAGTTTAAGTTGTTAAACAGATGATTCAGTTTGTTTCCTCCCTGATCTGAAACAATCTTTTTACAGACATTACCACCATCGTGTCGTCATGGAGCTTCCTGATATGAACGCCACACGTTACACATTTACTTTACTCTCTGTCACGACTTTGGAAGTTTGAAATTATCTCAGAAAAACATGAAAGGAACTGATGAACCTGGAGGCAAACGAGTTCTGATGACGGGCCTCAGTGAAGAGACAAAAACTGAAATAAGCAGATCGGATGGTGAAGTGTTCTGAACGCTGCAGCGTGGTTTTACTGTGAAGCTCCAGAAAACTTTCATCAGCCTCTGAGACGACGTTTGAAGGCTGCGGCCCAATATTAGTAACATCAGAAATGACCGTTTGCTGCAGACGGCATGAACATGAACAACAGCGACTCTGTGTTTTTGTAGAAAAGTTTCTCCTCACAGGTGATGTTCTGTTAATCCTCTCCAGACGAGTGTTGATCACCCTGCCAGTTGCTGTAAGGTATATTAGCCGTCTGCTATCTGCCAACAACACAGAGGGCCATATGTGCTGCCGTGCTGTTAGCGACAGAGCTGCTGTTACAACCTGGCGGAAACATTCCCACAGGGAGAGCTGTGATACTGTCTGCTCCGACTCGTCCTCCTGCGATCATTATCGTTCTCTCCTCGCAGATAAAAAGCACGTTGTCGTCTTCGCTCTGATCCGGCCTGACTTTTCTCTCCGACAGCGCCGTGCGTGTTGGATTTACTGTGCGGCGGCTGCAGAGGGGAAAGAGAGCGAGGCTTCACAGCTGTGCGCTCCTCAACCTGAACAATCGACCTTAACCTTCTGCTGCGGTGCGATGGTGGCAAAGGTCACGCAGACGAGGAGGAGCTTCAGGTTTGGAAGCAGCGCACGTCTGACCGTGTCTAATACCGTTCAGCCAGAGGTAATGGCCTTTACCTGTCGGCCCGGCCCGCCGGCGCCGCAGACACAAGATGAGCCGCCGAACTCCTCTTCCTCACCTTGAACACCAGCACACACACACACACACACACACACACACACACACACACACACACACAGACACACACACAGTCTACAGTATCTTCTTATATCTTCTCACATATGTACAATATAAACACACACACACTGTTGCATCTATTTGTATGCGCAGACAAACACAGCACGTCTGTTTATTCACAGAGATGCACCTGCCACACACACACACACACACACACACACACACACACACACACCTGAGAATATGTATTAAACATAAAAACATTTTATTTCCTGCACAGAAACTCGACGGCTTTCACACGTCTGCTCTTCTTATTTACAACAAACGTACAAATACAAACGGTGTGGTAAAGTAACTTCTGGAATGAAATCTATTACACATTACAAATTAATGTCAGATGAAAGTAATAAGTTATGTTACAATATGTTCTGTGGAGAGTCACATGATGCAACACTTGGTAATGAAGCTGCAGAACATTCAGCTGCATTCAGAACTTCAGACTTCTGTTCTGCAGTTGAGGTGCAGCTGGAAGAAGACGCCTCGCAGCAGAAGCTGTTCTGTATGTAGCGCCCTCTAGACGTCAGGTCTATCTTACTGAGGTGCGCTCCCCAAGTTCGTTATGTTCCTCTTACAACCTCTTAGCTAATTAATGCAATAAGGTAAGTACACTGACACACACTGTTTGTTATCCACTGTTATTTACACTATTGGAACTGATCAAAAGGTTTTTTGCACTCGTTGGGTCTTACGTTTAGGACGGTGTTTTAACCACTACAGCACCATGACATTTAACCAATGAATCGTCTTTCTCTTGTATGCATTTTAACTGGTAACTCTCACTCTTCAGCACTCTTACATAACATAAACATATGACCCACACTATACATTCAAAAATGAAGAAATAGCCACAGGTAATAATTTCGTTATTTACTTTAGTAAATCTTTGGCAGTGAAACAATATTTAAATCCTGAAAAACTAAACAAAAAATAATAAAGCACTTCCAAGTCCTGATATTTCAGGTAAGTTTCAGTCAACAACCCAAAACAAAAAATATGTCTTTGACTGTTCCAATAAACCAAAATCTCGTCTCTTCAATGTCTCTAATGAATTACTC
>CAEMYA010000427.1:403454-430746 GCA_903131615.1 Diplodus sargus | reverse complement strand
ACTCTCTCTCTCTCTAAGTGAGCGTCTGGAGGGGTGGGGTGGTGTTCGGGGGCTGGTGGGAGCGTAATCCTTGGCCTTTTCATTGGCCTGTAATGATTCCGGAGCTCAGCGGCTAATAGGGCATTATCGGGGCCCCCGCCTGGCCGGACAGCTGATTAATGTCGGAGGAGAAGACACGGGGCCCGGCCGGGGCCTGATAAAAGGGCGCAGGGATTGGAGGGAGCAGGATGATGAATGAGCTACAGAGCCCACGCCCGTGTCTCATTAGCGCGCCCCTGCTCTTTGGCGTTGAGCTAATGTAGCGCGTCGGCGCTGCGGCCGGCGTGGCGAGCTCCGAGGAGGCTGCGAGCAGGAAGTGGACACGGAGCGAGAGAGAGCGGGTGATAGTGACCTGTCGACGACGGAGCTAATTGAGGATGGGTTGCTCACACACCCGTCACCATGACAACCAAACCACACACCTCCGTGATAACAGTCTTATGTAACACGGTAATTAGCTCAGAGTTAAAATGCATCTTTTTTCTTTTTGTTTCAGCCGACTGAACAATTACTGAAGTGTTTGGTTGTTGATTTTCTGGATATGAAACATGTGTTAAATACTCTCTGACAGACTTTCATGTGCACATACGTGTGTTTGTGGTGGAGGCGGGTGGTGCCGCGGCAGCAGGCGGGGGTCTCCTCCTCATTTGAATGTGAAAGTATTCTTCAGCGTGTCGTCAGACCGTCCCGCTCGGCTCCGTGACCCCTCTGAAGCGGGCCGGGGTCAGGGGTTCAGTCCAGGACAACGCCCCCTATCACTTCTGGTGTCACTCACATGATGTCACATTAGCTCCTGAGCCACGAGGGCAGCGGCGCCCTTAACAATAATCTAATTAAGTATCAATGAGCTCCGTCGCCCTGATGTAATGGGCTCTTTATGGGCGGGAGCCGGGGGGGTCGTACAGCTGGTGGCAGTAAATGAGACGGGATACATCCTCATAAATGTTTAGCATGTGCCACACACACACACACACACGCACACACGCACACACGCACACACACACACACACACACACACACACACACACACACACACACACACACACACACACACAAATAAAAGGTGGAGGTGTATTTAGTGACTGTATTCTTTTAACAACATACAGATATAAAGGACATTCACATTCTGCCTCTCTGCACACATTAGCTAGTTCATGTTCACATTAAGTGATTATCAGCTGATTTTCACTAAATTTTAAGGACACTGAGGTTTTTTAAACTGTTTCCGTGTTGTGAAAACAGAGTTGCAGGTATTTCCTGCTGCCAAAACCGTCTATTTTTCACAGGAAGTCGAATATCTTTAATATGTTTTAAATATATGTCTCTTCTCTTATTTTGAACCTGAACTAACAGATTCTTGACTGCTAGCATCAGAGTGGCGAGCAGAGGGACATTTTCAACATGGTGTCAAACTCTATTCAAACACTCTAATCTCAGGAGCTCCAGTGACGCTTTCAGGTTTAAAAAGGGTGTAAATAACATCTTTACAGATGAGGTTGTGATCACAGCAGACGAGCTCTATGGAAACATCTGATGTCTGTTTTGTTGTTTTGTTTTTTAATTAAAGGAGACAGATTATGCTCTTTCTGTTTCCTCCTTCAGTGTTTTATTCGTACTGTAGGTTCTTAAGTTAAAGTTAAAAACCCAAACAGAAGCTCCTCTCTCCCACAGAAAACACAGCTCCTTAAACGCCTCGTCAGAGGTCCCGCCTTTAATTCTGTGACA
Source organism: Diplodus sargus (assembly GCA_903131615.1). Taxonomy (NCBI): domain Eukaryota; kingdom Metazoa; phylum Chordata; class Actinopteri; order Spariformes; family Sparidae; genus Diplodus; species Diplodus sargus. Next base: position 428,982 of record CAEMYA010000427.1, on the reverse strand, counting down.
TCAAACTTATACTTATAACATATTTGCATAATTTATGCCTTTATTCTTGCTCAGTGAAGATAACTGGATGCTGAAACACTACAGAGATGACTGGAGACAAAGTGAGGGGTGCTGGCTCAGGCGTGTGTGAGCTGACCAATCAGAGCAGACCGGGTATTCAGCGGGGGGGTTAAAGATGGCGGAGCACTGAGTGTCGGCTGACGGCAGCACTGTGGAGATAATCAGATCTGCAGGTTTGTTGTGCAGAGTGTCGACGCTGCTGTCCTCATGTATGTCATCACTATTATCAGGATGAGTGGAGTTACACTCGACAGAATAACACATTAATGAAATGACAGTTACCACGGTGACGTTCACAGCTCTTAAAGAGACATCAGGATGGAGTAATTGTGTACAGAATAATAATGAGGCGAGGATTGAGCCCTGTGGGGCTCCACCAGGGAGTTCACCTCCTGAAAATATGAATAATTAGATCAGTCAGAGAATAAAGGAAACAGTGAGAAACAGGCTGTTAGAGCGAGTGTGTGTGAAGGGTAAATGTGTACAGTGTGTGTGTGTGTGTGTGTGTGTGTGTGTGTGTGTGTGTGTGTGTGTGTGTGTGTGTGTGTGTGTGTGTTCACTGTGGGTGGCAGCGCGGCACAGTTGTTTAGGGATATATGACCCCATGGGGGGGTCAAAGGTTTATTAAAGAGCCTGTAAGTACTCGTTCAAAATAGAGCCCTGACCCATTACCCTCACTCCCCTCCCCCCACCTGCTCCACACACACACACACACACACACACACACACACACACACACACACACACACACACACTGTATGATGACATAAATATAACATAGTTGTACACTCATTTTATAAGATAAACAAAAAGCATAAAACCAGGAACAACCAATTAAAACGTCTCCAGTGTCCGAGTGGTTTTTGTGTATTTTATTAGTGAGATTAGTTAAAAACTTTATTGACACAACGTGAAGGTTCATCAACATCTTTGCATCAAACATAAAAGCAGACAAACTGCAACAATCAATGAATTAGTCGTCGACTATGAAATAAATCACCAACTATTTTTAATATTTGATTTATCGGTTTGTGATCTTTGATCTTTGTGTCGTGATCGACGTCTTTCAACATTTCCCGACAGAATGGATCAATTAATGGAGAGAATAATTGACACTGCAGACAGACTTCAGTTACGAAACAGCAGCTGGAGTGTTTACAGATGTAAACATGAACGAATGTGCAGAATAAATGATAAATGACTGATACTTCACAGTAAAGTCACTGCTTGTTCATGAAACATGTGAATATTGACGTGTGTAGTCAGACAGTGAAACGTGAAGGAATGAATGATTATTAAAGATTAAGATTAAATGTGGTCACAACATCAATGTGCTGAGGATCCGTTTCTCCGGGTCGACACAAAGAACCAGATTCAACACATTTAATGTTGCATATAAAACGTATACGTACATATAAAACATTACAGACTGTGAGCCTCCAGGATGAGAACAGTCTGATGATGATGTCAGATAAGAAACACAGGAGTTGGCTGCAGCTCAGGACTAGAAGTCTTCAGAAGGTTTTAGTCTTAACTCTTGCAGTGAAATTCAGTTTTCAAATATTTGATTGACAGATGTTGAAGATGAAATTCTCAAACTGCGTCAGAATCAGCTGAAGTGTGTTTATGACGTCAGTGTGAAGGATGTTGAACGAGATCCGTAAAATATGGTCCAACTTTCACCTTTGAGCCAGTTTTGAACGTCTTGTCACCGGCAACCACAGATGTGTTAAATATGTACGTTTACTAAGAAGGCTCATCAGGTTTTCTCAACAGTGATATATATATATATATGTTAAACTGGAGTCATGCAGGTCTGTGAGATGTGCAGGAGACGATATGTAGGTCGGTGCAGTGAGTCTTAAAGCTCTAAATTCTGATCAAATATTTCCTTTTTATTTTAAAGATGTTTCATTCGTCTTCACACGTCGTCAAGAATCAACTTCTGGTTGAATCTTGATGTAAACATCAGCAGCATCGACCCTGTAGAGACCCGACGGCTGCGACATGTAAACATCAAGTGGAATCAGAAGGTCAAGCTCTAGTTCTCCTCTGGATCACTGAGTCTGACCCCCCCTCCTCCCCCCTCCTCCCCCAGCCTCCCGTTCCCATCCTGAAGAAGCACAACAAGAGTTTCTCTCCAGTCTTATTAAAAGAGGCTGGTCTCTGCTGTGAAGCATTGATGTCTAGACGGCTCCTCTGCCATGAAAGGCTCGGAGGCCTCGTCCCTCGCGCTCATCCTCTCCTCCCTTTGTCTCGTCCCTGTGTCCCTCCGTCTTCCCCGCTGGCTCGGGACAATTACCAGCCAGCGCTACTTCCTAAACGTGTCGTCAGGGGCCGAGCGGTTCCCCGTCGGGGGCCCCGGCAGCCAGGGTCCGAGGGCGGGACCCCCGTGATCGACCATGCGGAGCCACAACACAAGAGAACGGCTGGCTGCCCTCCGAGCCGGGCGGATGCAGGTGTCAATCACTGCAGCCGGGAGAAGCTGACAGTAAGCTGAATATTTATCTGGATTTCAACACGTTATTCTGATCTCGATAAGAACTTTTAGAGCAACGTGAAGGTTTACAGCTCGCACCGCCTGCCTCCGCGTCTTTCTCACTCTCAAATTGGATCCTGCGTCTATCTGGGAGCGCCGCCTCCCCGGGCTTATCACGAGCTAATGACTACATCGCACACCAGCGAGGGGGAGGTCCAACAGTGTGTCTCGCTCTTTTCATGCCAGAGGGGCCTCCGGCACAAAAGGCCGTCCACAAAAGAGCCCTCTTATTCTCTCATTATTGACACTCTTAATTGTTTGTGCTGTCTGATAATGGCCCTCAAAGCCTCGCCGTATCAGCAATAACCTTCTGTCTCGGCTGTATGGCTGGATTGATGGCGGTGGTGGCGAGGAGGGGCGAGGAGGGGCGAGGAGGGGCGAGGGTACTGTAGCACTGCTGGGGGACCGAAATAGGTTTGGAGCCGCTCTCTCTACAAGGTTGAAGTCGTCTGTATTCATAACCGATTTCTGCAGGAGAGCGTGTGGATGTGAAGCCCTGCGGAGGTCATCGGGGAATCCATTTCCATTTTGTTTATTAGCAGCTTTGTGTGGCGCTCAGAACCACGGGCGCTCTGCGATATTGTTGTCTTATTAATTACGTGCGGGGGTGTAAGTACAAATCTCTTGATACGTCAGGCGCGCTCTTCAAACGCGCTGCTTTATTACGAGAGGAAACGTTAGCCTTAATTAAACGACACACTTTTATTAGTGTGGCGTGTAATGGCGGCTTCCGCTCCTGTCAGCGGCGAGCGGCTGGCGCTGCTGGTGATGCCAGTCAGCGGCCTCCAAGAAATCACAAGTGTCTAATCCCATTTCAACTGGTGTAATTAGAGGGATGCTCCTGTCATTAGGCAGCCACAAATTGCCCACTTACCCCGGCTTATAAATATTTGAGAGACACTTCTTATAAATTGTCGGGGTATTGAAAGGAATTCGCCTGAAAGCAAATTAATAAGTTATTTATGAGGAGTGTTAATCAGTTATCTGTTTGCATTCATCGCTGCAGCGCCGGCTGATCTGAGCAGGTCGAGTCACCGAGACGAGCGAGCGACAACAGCAGACAGTCGACTTCTCAAAGTTTAACTCACGCAAAGTAATTGGTCACACACACACACACATACACACACACACACGCTGGTCCATCAGTCTGAAGAGATCTGAACTTTGGTGCAGTTGCCAACTGATGTAGCGTCGTCGTCTCCTCCCTCCATGATGGTGTACGTCAGGTGAAGTGTCGTAGTGCACAGAACATTTCTGCAGCTGAAGCTGGAAACTGAAATACATCAGGTGTTTTTTACACCTGCGACACGCGGTCGAGGTCGTGCACCTACTTCAGACGAGCTGCACGCTAACGTGTTTAGCTCAGCAGCTACAGTGAAGATTATCTTCTATTTCACTCTCAATGGAACCATAACTGACAACATGAGCACCAAGCTGTGTGCAGAGAAAGCGGGTCATTTTAATAATAACATAAAGTAGCATTAGTGAGGTACAAGTAGATCACCAGTGTATTAATGAATGTGTGAAGGTAGTTTCCACCACATTCACAGCAGTTCCTACATGTTGCTGACACTCAGCTGACTGTGCGGCAGCAGATGTTGCTCACAGGCCTGTGAGGAGACGTCACAGTGGTAACGTACCGTAAGTGTTCCAGCGTGGCTGCTGTCGCTGTGAATATCTGGTCACTCTGCAGCAGCAGCAGGTGACGAGAGCCGCGAGCACAGAGGCACAACTGAACGGGTCTATTTGTGGAGGCCGAACTGTACGGCAGCTTTTCAACACTCCCACAGAGAGAAGATCATCTGAGATCCTCCGACGTCTGGACCAGCAGAGACCGGACCTGCAGGGACCGGACCGCTGCAGAGACCGGACCGCTGCAGGGACCGGACCGCTGCAGGGACCGAGGACGAGCTGTGTGATCACAGAGGGAGCTGATGTGTTACAGCCACCAGAATAAATGTTAGAAATATAAGAACTGAACGAGCCTCGAGGACGAGAGCTGAGACGTCTTCAAGACACGGAAACACGTCCAGTTGTCTAATATCAGATCAGTCATCAAAGACATGTTGGATATTTGTTGAGTTGTTACAGTTGAATATTCAGTCGTGACGTGTCGTGTTTCTACTGTCGTCTCTCGTGTCGTCCTCAGTGATTCCTGGATTTGAGGATTTGCTGCTTTTCTTTGTCAGTCATGTCAGTAACTTAAGAGTCTTCGGGTTTTGGACTGCTGGTTGGACTAAGAAGACATGTGGAGACATCACTTTCTTAATATTCTGACGTTTCATACGATAAACGATTAAAGCTTTGACCGGGAACTTCTATTTCTTGTTTATTCTTGCAGCCACCTTCACACAAAAGATGAACATACATTACGGCCTCGTTCCTAAATTCCCCCCTCAGCACTAAATATTTTAATTTCATGAGTAGAATAAGTTTGAATCTGAGACACAGAAACAGCTGATCATCTCACTGATGGTCTGGTTTTAGGTCATTTAAAGTCTGTTTCAGTGTTTCCTGACCAGTTAAAGGTAACTGAGTGTTGAGCTGAAGCTGCTCCTGCTGTGATTGGATAATATGTGTGCAGCATGTTTAACACGGTGCAGCTGAGCACTGGCCTGACGGAGGACCTGGTCCTCTCTGGACCTGCAGCCCACCCACAGTCCAGCATGTGAGCGTCCACGACCCTCGCTGCATTCTTCACTCTCGCTCTGCTTTGACTCTCAGGCTGCTTCTCGATGTGACGATGAGCGTCTGACACGCCGCTGCACTCGCTTTAATTTGCACGTTTCCATCCCTGACACCTCCAACACACACACGAGTATATTTAGTCGGCTCTGGTGCGCAGGAGCTCTCTTCAAACCGGCCGCAGCCCGACGGATCCTCTTACAGTCCTGGTGCTCTGTAACTCATTCAGGGCGACGACGGTGATGAAATCAGCTCCTTTTCCCTGCTGCCATTTCTGACACACACACACACACACACACACACACACACACACACACACACACACACACACACACACGCTGGTCCATCAGTCTGAAGAGATCTGAACTTTGGTGCAGTTGCTAACTGATGTAGCGTCGTCGTCTCCTCCCTCCATGTTGATGTAAAGTCAGGTGAAGTCTCCTGAACAGCTGGCTTGTTTTAAAAAGGAAACCAAATCAGCTGTCAGCACTTCCTGTTTGCAATGTGCTCATAATATATACGGACAACTATCACTGGAAAGGTACAAACATGATGTTTCTCAGGCAAGTTCTGCTCATGTCAGGAGCATCTTTTTGAGGATTTCTAACAGATTTATGGAGTCGTCTCCTCCCTCCATGATGGTGAAGTGTCGTAGTGCACAGAACATTTCTGTAGCTGAAGCTGGAAACTAAAATACATCAGGTGTTTTTTACACCTGCGACACGCGGTCGAGCTTGTGCACCTACTTCAGACGAGCTGCACGCTAACGTGTTTAGCTCAGCAGCTACAAGATTATCTTCTATTTCACTCTAAATGGAACCATAACTGACAACATGAGCACCAAGCTGTGTGGAGAGAAAGCGGGTCATTTTAATAATAACATAAAGTAGCATTAGTGAGGTACAAGTAGACCACCAGTGTATTAATGAATGTGTGAAGGTAGTTTCCACCACATACACAGCAGTTCCTACATGTTGCTAACACCCAGCTGACTGTGCGGCAGCAGATGTTGCTCACAGGCCTGTGAGGAGGCGTCACAGTGGTAACGTACAGTAAGTGTTCCAGCGTGGCTGCTGTCGCTGTGAATATCTGGTCACTCTGCAGCAGCAGCAGGTGACGAGCGCCGCGAGCACAGAGGCACAACTGAACGGGTCTATTTGTGGAGGCCGAACTGTACGGCAGCTTTTCAACACTCCCACAGAGAAGATCATCTGAGATCCTCCGACGTCTGGACCGGCAGGGACCGGACCTCTGCAGGGACCGGACCGCTGCAGAGACCGGACCGCTGCAGAGACCGGACCGCAGCAGAGACCGGACCTCTGCAGGGACCGGACCGCTGCAGAGACCGGACCTGCAGGGACCGGACCGCAGCAGAGACCGTCTTCAAGACACGGAAACACGTCCAGTTGTCTAATATCAGATCAGTCATCATTGACATGTTGGATATTTGTTGAGTTGCTACAGTCGAATATTCAGTCGTGACGTGTCGTGTTTCTACTGTCGTCTCTCATGTCGTCCTCAGTGATTCCTGGATTTGAGGATTTGCTGCTTTTCTTTGTCAGTCATGTCAGTAACTTAAGACTCTTCGGATTTTGGACTGCTGGTTGGATTAAGAAGACATGTGGAGACATCACTTTCTTAATATTCTGACGTTTCATATGATAAACGATTAAAGCTTTGACCGGGAACTTCTGTTTCTTGTTTATTCTTGCAGCCACCTTCACACAAAAGATGAACATACATTACGGCCTCGTTCCTAAATTCACCCTCAGCACTGCCTTTAAAAATACTTTAATTTCATGACTTGAATAAGTTTGAATCTGAGACACCGAAACAGCCGATCATCTCACTGATGGTCTGGTTTTAGTTGGAGGTCATTTAGAGTCTGTTTCAGTGTTTCCTGACCAGTTAAAGGTAACTGAGTGTTGAGCTGAAGCTGCTCCTGCTGTGATTGGACCTGATAATATGTGTGCTGCATGTTTAACACGGTGCAGCTGAGCACTGGCCTGATGGAGGACCTGGTCCTCTCTGGACCTGCAGCCCACCCACAGTCCAGCATGTGAGCGTCCACGACCCTCGCTGCATTCTTCACTCTCGCTCTGCTTTGACTCTCAGGCTGCTTCTCGATGTGACGATGAGCGTCTGACACGCCGCTGCACTCGCTTTAATTTGCATGTTTCCATCCCTGACACCTCCAACACACACACGAGTATATTTAGTCGGCTCTGGTGCGCAGGAGCTCTCTTCAAACCGGCCGCAGCCCGACGGATCCTCTTACAGTCCTGCTGCTCTGTAACTCATTCAGGGCGACGACGGTGATGAAATCAGCTCCTTTTCCCTGCTGCCATTTCTCACACACACACACACACACACACACACACACACACACACGCACACACACACACACACACACCTCCATATTCTTAAACTCAGACTGCTGGACGCCTCCGTTCTCTCCGTGACATCAATAATCACAGCAAAAAGTCTTTAACAGGTCAAATCATTTAATGATTCTGTTGTCAGGATGAAAACTGAACACATTAAAATGTTGCTTGTTGAGTCTTTTACGTAAACACACACTGTGTGTTCTCTGCTGGGTCGATCAGAACTGTGACACCAGAAGTTTCTGAGCAGACTTTCATCCGTCTGTCTGGTTTTTCGTCTTATTACTTTCACCCGTCTGTAATATTGCAGATTTCCTCGCCTCTGCTCACACGGGGCTAATTATCTGCAGAGGTCGAGTGATTTTCTGAAAATCTTTCATATCAGTAATTTGTGAAGTATTAATTTCAGCAGAATTCTGCCGCGTGTCTCGCTGAACGGCGAGTCGTCCTGATATCATGAATCCATCGCTGGCTGCTGCACTGCTGTGTGTTTTCTGTGATTATGAATGATTCATTACTTTATATTTGCAGCCGTTTGTTCGCAGCCTTGTAAACAGTTGACACGGAATGTCGACGTGATTTCTCCATGTTGAGAGAATCCAGTTTAATAATGTTCGGCTGGTGTTTGTCAGATCGCCACGTTTGAATGTGGACACGCGATAAGAGAAACGCTCTGCAATGCAGGAAATTGGTGTTGTTGACAGGTGTGTCGGAGAGCGAAGGCAGGCCGCAACAAAAAGATGAAAATGATTTCAGCTGTGGATAAATGGAAGCAGCGCAGATGTGCCAACCAATTTGTTCGCGCCAACTGCCCGAAATCTTTTAGCTGAAATCTGCAGCAGGCCGTAATTAGAATAAAGCAAAACACAAGTCGTTTATGCAAATCCACAAACACAACACACCACGGACCGGTAATAAAATAACTCGGAGGAAGACGAGCGAGGAGAAAAGACAGCCGGGGGAGAAAAGCTGAGTTTATGTCGGGAGGCGTTTCAGAGGAGGAGGGTGCCTAATTTAAGCCAGGCCAGAGGCCGGGAGTCCAGCTGGTGCTGCGGTGCTGCGGCCGGGCAGCGCAGGGTAAACACACATTCCTACCACAGGAATGTGCCCATATATACTGAGTGTGTGTGTGTGTGTGTGTGTGTGTGTGTGGTGAAGGTTTCTGTGTGATAAACACAGTGTGTGAAACACTTTGAATATATAAAGCAACGTAAAGTAAAAACAAAGTTCCACATATGAACTGAAACACAGCAGACACACACTTCTAACACACAACATGTCGCAGTGCACATTATACACACACGGTGTTGTTTTGTGTCTCTTCGGTTGTTGTCGATCTCTTCAGAGTCACTTGAATCGCTCCCTGTTTGTTTGGTGTGTCATTAATTGACTTTCCAAACAGAACCTCGTACCGTCTCTTCAAACAGACGCTCTGGACTCTTGGGCCCATTTCATTACCCATCCATGATTCTAGTCTACACACACAGGCTGCACAAACACAGGTGCATGCAGCAGCAGTAAGGTGCAGGTGCTGCCCTTCCTCTCTGACACACACACACACACAGGCTGGACATTCCACACATATCCTCCCAGCAGCCTGAGAAGTGTCCGCAGAGCTGCTGACCGCTCCTCCTGACCTCGACTCTGGACGCTGTACAAACCTCCCACAGACCGGACAGGTGGCAGGAGAAGGAGCGCAGGGTTTAAAACAGACTGTGACCCGGCTCACCTCTCAGCTCCAGACCCTTGACCCCCCCCGACCTCTGAGGCACCTGCGCAAGCTGCTCCACGATATGAGGACAACCTGTTGCCATGCACCATCGAGCCCGATGCCAAACACACTGCACACGCATGTACTGCAAATTAAAGTTCAGCCTGTACAAACGGAGACGGGGAGGACGTGTGACAGTCCGTCAGCTGTTCTGTCTCTGCTTTGAGTCCAGCGTGTTATTGAACCCGTCAGTCTGTGTGTGAGCTGTGAATTTGAACCTGTGTGTCCGGCCCGTATGTTCCCAGCGGTCTGGACACCAGAGCTCTCTGGGAAGCAGGAGCTGGGCAAAGTTCAGGTCACAGAGCCACAACACTGAGGCTGTAAAGATCCACCTGCAGGCTGCTGCTGTTTACTGCTGTCACTGATCTGTTGGTGCAGCAACACCAACAGGAGGAGCAGGTCCGTGTTCAGCAGAGAGGAGGAGATGAGCTGTGTGTGCATCACGTCCGGGTCTTCTTACATGGATCAGGTTTTATAATAACAATGATTTAACATCCGTCTGGATCTTTACAGCTGTTTAAAATATATCTGGAACTCCTGACAAAGCAACCGATCCTGAATCCTACACCTGCAAAACCTCAATCTTACTGACAGTCAGCTGTAAACTCAATTCTGTCTCACTTCACCAACACCAGCGAGCAGTTGGATCTCAGTTGATCCTGAGGCTTTCATTGTGTTGGTGGAGGAGAAGATGCATATTCACACAATAGTTATCATCAGTGAAGCTTCTCCAACAGCTTCATTTATGCTTCTGTGTTAAATGACGCCGTATACAGCGTTACCTCTCTGTAGCTGCATGTAGCCTGACGGGCACCTCAACAGAAATGTGACTGCACATCACAGTGACGCACCGCAGCAGCTGATTGGTTGGAAGCATCAGCTGATGATCCGCTCAGCACGACGTGGACCCACAGCTCTGCACAGAGTCCACATGCTCCAGGAACCAGCCTGGAGCTTCTCAGACTGCTGTGGCCACAAAACCAAAACAATGAGCTAAAACATGCTAATGAGCTCCATATTGCAGAGGGGGAACTGTTGGTGGTTCTGATTCTCTGTGGGTTCGTCACTGAACTTGAAACCTTTCCAATAACTAAAGTGGTGTGAGACATTATTAACATGGAGCTTTAGATTAGTGAAGCTTTTATTTGGCATTTGTTTATGAACACATGAGCAGATGAAGTTTCTGTGCTGCCTGAACAGACAATGTGCAGTGAAAAGGTTCTGTTAGAAAACGTTCAAGGTCAACAGAACCGCTCTATTGTCTCAGACGGCGGTTTGGGAGGAACTGAGTGCAGATTCAGACTCATTCAGATGTGATGAGACTCCGAGCTGAAGACGCTGCAGCATGACAAATCTGCAGATTACCCTGCGGGCCCGTCGCTTTGTTGTGATCCAACTTACAGTCCTGTGTTTTTTGAATATCAACTTCCACATCTACAATGCATAAATTCATCGCACATTCAGCAGAGAGGGCGGCGATTCCATGCAGAGAAATGGGGCCTTGGTTTCAGGAGGCCATCAGGCCCCCCGCGGTGTTTCTCATCCAAACTCATTTGGATGTGTGACTGGGAACGAATCAAGGAGAATTACTTCTACTCAGCCGAAAAGCTATCTCACATGCACAAACAGCACACGCACACAAACACACACACACACACACAGCACAGTGTACACACACACACAGCACAGTGTACACACACACACGTCCACAAACATAAGCAGACTGCATCATCTTTCATGGATGTTCAGGATTTTCTTTCAGGTAAAAAAGAAAAACAAAAGCTGCTCGTTTGAACTTTTCTGCTCTCACTTCATTTTTAAACGCTCTCGTGTAAAATCCTCTTCCTGTTTTTAGGGTAATGTAACCACAGCGAGCGCTGGGAGTCTTTAGCCTTCGTCTTGGCCGTGACTATCAAAATAATTAGCTCTTGCGGGACGGTTTGCGATTTAGCATCACAGGGTCCAAATAATTCATCATAGCTGGAAGCTTTTTATTGGATTGAACGATATCTGCAGCTGAGCGCAGGAGGGCAGGTCCGGTGAGGAGCTGAGCCGGGCCAGGAGTCTGTGGATGCTGAAAACTAAAGGTTGTGAACTTTAGTGACCTTCAGACTGTGGACGCGAGCCAGGACAGGTGCAGCGCAGAGTCTCCTGCATGAAGAGGAGGCGCACAGGAGAAGGTTGAGTTCAAATGTTATCTGACGTACGATGAGTCTCAAAGCAGTAAAGTGTGTGAAGCTGACGGTCGCTGAGCGTATGAGGTGTGAATGACTGTGTGTAAACCAACTGAAGGTGTTCATGTAGTATTTAGACGGGAACGTTTTAAAGAGACAAACATGTCGTCCAGAAATCAGGTTCAGACAACTAAAGCAGTTTGGAGAGAGACGGACGTCTGGTTAAGTTAAAAAAAGGAAATCTGTCACAGCGTCGCCTTCCTGAAGTCTTGCTGCTGCAGTGAGTGTTGCCAGGTTTGTCTACTGATCATATCTGGCAACTAGATCTTCTTCTCTCCACCCGCCTGCTTTAAAGACAGCCGCTAGCTTAGCTTAGCTTAGCTTAGCTTAGCGTTAGCCTGCTGCAGCAGACAGACGAGCAGGTTTTTCCCCTCGAGTCGTCATCACGGTGCTAGAATAAAGTTCCATGAAGTGATTTATGAAGTTATATTTATAATGAATCTAAAGGTTAAGATAACTGATTCAGAGGAGCTCGGGCCTTGGACCGGTTCTGATTTCATGCAGATCAATAAACCTGATCAATTAAACAGCTGAGTGAATCAGTTAGTGTCGGCCTGACATCCTGCAGCCTCGCAGCCTTCCACAGCTTTCACACACACGCGAGGTAAAGTGGTCGTGTGTGTGTGTGTGTGTGTGTGTGTGTGTGTGTGTGTGTGGGCCTCCTGCGGTGCTGCCCGGCTGTATTTTCCACAGATCCTCTCAGATCCTCTCGGTGTTCTCTTGTCTCGAGGATTTCCCAGCAGCCCCTTGGGCTCTTTGATGTTTCACATGAAGCTGAGCTGGACCACCTGCACTCTCTCCTCCATGCTCCATCATTTAACAGGCTGCAGGACAGCTGCCCCTCAAACTCCGCACAGCACCACCAGAAATAGATCTGAGGCGCTCGGTGCTGTTTGGACTGTGACGGCCGACTCTGGCTCCCACACAGACGAGACCGTTAATGGTTTAGCTCGTCGAATGAAGTGTAGTAAAGTCCAGAGAAGCTGCAGAGGAGAAACCACATGACCCAGTTTCACCCAGATCACTGAGTGAGGTTACAAAGTTCAGGTTCTGGACGGTGCTGTGAGGTCCAGTCCGGAGCGACACAGTCGTCTGGTGACCAGCTTCTGTTTAAACGTCCACGTCAGCATCATGGGCGGATAAAACCCACAAACCAGTGAGTACTTTTGCACTTCAGGTTTCCTCAGCTCGAACTTAATTGATTTTTTTAATTGGTCTTCTGAATATAAACCTCAGATCTCTGCTGTGATCACAAGATTAAGAGATGTTCAAGTTTACAATATAAAATATTCACTAACGAGTGTCTGAATGAGACTACAGAGGTTGTCGGGGACATTAAACGTCCTCACAGCGAACACGGAGACTCAGCGACTCACTAGTCCGTCTGTACAGCCACTTTAGTTCCACACTGTTCTAACTCTGACTTTACAACTTTACACTGATCAGTTTATAGAAACCTGGATAGTAATTGTGCAGTAAGACTCTTAGTGGTGGAGACATTTCAGTCATGTGACCGTGATGTCGTCTGTTTGCAGCCTAGCATTAGCTTCTTACTGCTACATGTTTGATTTACGTCCATCTGTGGAGATTATCTGGATGAACAGAACCTGGAAGGATCAGAATCCAGTTCAATGATCCCACAGAGGAACCAGAGAGATGCTAACAAACATACATCATTAAATGCTCATGATTATTACACTTGTTTCCACCGCACAGTCTCAGGACAGGAAGAGAGAAAACTACAATAGAGGGAGAACCAGATGTTAATGCAGCTGTAAATACAATCATGGATGAGAGCTGGTTAATCAGAGTGTATTGAGTCATTCTGTGGGTCAGAAATACTTGTTTCTGAAAATATCTTCCAACTGTGAGTTCAATTTTAAAATCAATGTGTTGGAATAATGTTTACTGGATCTGTGGAGTCGTTGGTTCACGTTCAGACTCTAAACTAACGTTAGCTGCTGATGACGTCTGCGAGCTGAAATCCAGCGTCCAGCAGCGTTTAACGACTTCCACACATCGTCCGACCGGCTGGTAGAGACGACAGCGAGACGGGAGAGTCTCAGTGTTCACGTTACGTTACAATCAGCTCACATACAGCTGACAAGAAGTGATTGATATATGTAAATTACTACAAATCATTACACAGAGCCACTTTAAATCTTTTGTTTAAAGTCTTTTTTGTCTAAACTGTTTTCACTCTTTAGGAAACACGACTAAACTAAAGAAACGAGGCTCTAAGAAGGTGAAACATTGTTATAAAGTTCAACATGTAGAGATAAAACAGTGACAGCGATGCGATCAGAGAGGAAACCTGTGAGCAGGAAGTGACCGGCGCTGCTGACACGCCTCCGTGTCGTGTTTCTGATGATGCTCATTCCTCTCGCAGTGACTGACAGCGTGCAGTCAGCCGTGGAAACTATGCATGCAGGCCTCTGGGATGAGAGGGCGTCGACTTCTCCTCAAGAATTACACACTGTGTGTTTAAAGCTTTTGGATCCGGCTCCTCGGTGGAGTTCAGCCGGCAGCGACGCTCCGGGCTCCACTCGGCTTCATCCGGCTCCAGGTGTCACCGCCGCGACCGCGAGCTCGGGTGGGACACGCCCCTCGGACCCCGCCACGTTGTCACGCTCTCATTTTGGTGTCACGCCACATGTCAGTCACTCAGCACCGAGCTGAGAGGCCAGCACTTACCTGCCTTCACACACCTGCCGCAGGAACAAGGAGGCGACGCTGCAGGCGTGAAGAACACGAACGCAGCGGAGGGACAGTGAACTACTCACACAGATCAGATGACTGAAGCTACATGACGAGGTTACGTGATACCTTCATGCGGCCACGTGCAGAAGCTGCAACATGTCGGCGCTACAGCAGCCGCGGTGATGTCACAGGGAGAAATAAAGGCCTGTGATTGGTCGCCTCAGACTGCTTGTAGTTTACTCTGGTGTTCACACACATCGAGCAAAGACATTTCCAACACAAACACTCTGCATCTCTCACTGTCTGTTGCTCTGAACGACAGGACAGATCTGGCAGCTTCACCAAGCAGCGTGTAAATATCAGCCGCGTGACCACAGGTGGAAGATTCTGCAGCTCAGATTGATTGTCGATTGTTCGGCCTCAGCAGGACAATAAAGTTACGACCCAACGTTGCTCCCGTGCTTTGGACTGTGAGCAGAAATCAGGCTAACGCTACTCACATAGGAGGGAGGCACAGATCATCAAGTGTTTTTTAAACAGACATCTTGCAGCACATGAATTTGCTGTGAAGCTCAAACTGGACGAGACTTCTGCCTCACAACGATTACTAATCACGTCTGCAGCCATTATAACTGTTACAACGAGCCGAGATCTGAGGAGGCGCTGTCGACTTCTCCGTCAGCTCTGATAGGTGTGTGTGTGTGTGTGTGTGTGTGTGTGTGTGTGTGTGTGTGTGTGTGCAGCAGATCTCTTATCTTACAGATGTGAAAACAACACACATGTAAAACACTGCAGATGGATTAATGTTGTGTTTGATGCTTTTATTTTGAAGGCTGCTGCAGTCTGACTGTTGGAGAACTTTCTGAATAAAGGAGGAATTTAGATGATGGAGCACCGTGTGCAGTGATACAGACCGCTGAGGATGCTGCACACTGAGATGCATCAACAACAGATGATTATCGACCTGATAATCGCTCATTTGTACGTTGGTCTACATCGAAAACAACAATCCTAAAGGTTTGTCCACAGCGCAGTAACCTGCAGAGATGTGGTGAGCTGCTCAGAGCAGAAATAGCAGCCATCTTGGGTCAGAAGCAGACATGAAGGATCTGTTAACGTGGGTGTATGACAGGCCGTTAGCCAACCAGAAGAAAAAACACGGAGCAGTAACTGTTTCCCCCAAAACTTTATTGTACATATTAATGTTTTAAATACAGAGATTTCCAAGCTCGAATATGTACGAGTTGTAAAAATAGATAATCCTGCAATCAGACTCAGCTGAGGTGATTATTCTCTGTGTGTTTGGTCTGAACGCAGCATGACACTGTGGGTAACGTGTCCGAGACTAAAATGCTACAGTACATTGTTCTGTAGAGAACGGATCAGGTGTGCGTGGGCGACACGGTGAGCAGGGTTTAACTTTAACTCCTTCTGTCAGCGAGGACTCTTTGAATGAGCCGGTTCGTTAGCGCGGCCCTGATCGGCTCCGGATCCTGCAGCAGCTCCGTTTGTGTTGATTTACATAAAAAGACTTTGTGCTGTTTTCTACCTTCAGCTTCAGCAGAACACGACCGCAATGATGAGAACACGCTGTCGAAGTGGGCGTCAATAAAAACACGACTGTAAGCTCCTGCGAGGAACAACATCCACTGACCCTCGACTTCTCCTCCACTCCCCAGCTCATTAAGGCTGCGGCTGAGTGCGGTGGGCTAATTGAGTGAATTGTCTAACGGTGGACAGTGTGTGTGTGTGTGTGTGTGTGTGTGTGTGTGTGTGTGTGCGCTCCAACACGTTCCCCTGGATTGTTGTTAGAGCTCGGCTCCTGACAAAACCAGCCTGGGCCCTCAGTGCCTAGATAACGAGCTGTATGCCTGACAGGTGTGTCGAGATTAGGGGCGGGCTGTTCCCTAACACCACCCCCCACCTCCACCCCCTCCACACACACACACACACACACACACACACACACCCATCACCCACCTCCCCACCATCATCCCGTCCTCGTACAGTAAACATCCCCATCAGCCCGCCTGCCCACTCTGGGGAGCGAAGGGAGCGAGCATGTTTGACATAATTAATTGGCTCTTTCTATAAAGTGAGTCAAAAGAGATGAAAAGGGTTATCGGCCTGAAATAATTAATTTGGAACTAAATTCGCTGACAGTTGGCTTCTCTCAACAATTCACCTTCTCTCCTCCTCTCATCAGTGCCTCTTGAATGACGAAGATACCGGCTGCCCTGAAAACGAGAGCGCGTTTTAATGAAATGTGGCTAAAAAGGAATTTAATTAATTTGAACCTGCAGAGAAGGTCCTGCTCTTATACATTTCTGGTAGATTATTGCCTTTCATTATGAGGCTAATGTAGCAAGCATTTTTATTCCAATTAATTTGAAATGAAAGAGGAAATTATGTGGATTAATAATGGCGGGGGTGGTTACACACATCTCTTCAATTACCATCCGCATAGTGCCCCATCCATATCTTACCATCACAGTAATTAACGGGTTTCAGGAGGACTATTATAGCAGTCAATGAGAAGAGTTTGCTATCGCTGCCGGGACAGAGGAGCGTCTCCGGCTGAATGAGAGGCCGTGACTGGGATCAGTTAGGTTGCTGATTCTCATCACAGAGGTTCATTTAGTCGACCTCCTGCGCCGACGACGGCCAGCGTCTGCAAATTGAATTGATGAAAGCCAATTTGCCCAAATATTCTCCCGCTCGCCGTTCAGACGCAGCTTTTGTTCCTGCTGGAAGCTGCATGTTGGACGCAGTGCAGCGTCGTAACAGCTGTGAGGGTTTATTGTGTGTTTGTGCTTCGTAATGCGGTTGTGAGTCTGTGTGAGTCGGAGAGAGGAGGAGGAGGAGGAGGAGGTGCTGAGCTGGAGGCTGCTGCTATCACCATTAGTGCTAATTATGTTCTTTGTTGAATGGACAAAGGAGGAGTAATTGAATCCGTCACCACTCTCTCCTCTGCTGCAGAGACTCTACTTAACCTGCACGCTCCAATAATGCCAGCAGCCTCTCCGGCTCTGATACCAGCACTTTCACAAAGTTAGAAAACATTATTACACCACTAACTTTGCAACACGTGTTTTCAGACTGTGACCATCTTCACCTCGTGTTGTTTCAAGTGTTGACCAACCAGGAGACCTGTGAGATTATTCTCATTATATTATTGTAACAGGATAAAAACAGACGGTATTTTAGACTTTATCACAATATATGACATCCTGACAGACATGAAACGTGATATAAACTTGAAATATTATTTATTTTGATTAACAGTAATCCAGCTGACACTACAGGGTTTAAAAATCCTTCATCTCCTCCTCGGAGTTTACATACGGAGTCCTGCAGGGTTCAGAACTCTGACTGTGGACGATCTGGTTCTTCACCTCCTGTAAGAGCTGATGATTAAACTTCCTTACAGATTAAAGTTGAATTGCTTCTTAGAATTACAATGTTTAAAATGTTCCCTGAGCGTTACACTGGTTTTAAAATATTTGCTCGGAGGCACAAAAAACATCCCTGATGATCTAAATATGTTTAATTTACTTTAAGATTTAATGTCGTCACAGAGTTTTGTAATAGTTGCTCCTAATAATAATTGTTAGATAATATTTTTTTTAAATGTTTTTCTGACCTTTTTTTTAATCAAAAACTCTATTATTCTCGCATATATGTTGTCTATCATACTTGAGTTTATTAAAGTTATACTAATTAAACATGTGCATATCTGTGTAAAATAGAATAAGTATGAAAAAATATACATAAGTCTAAAAAGGTATCAAAGATAATAGTTTAATGTACAGATTTCTATATTTTCAATTAATATCAACTATAAAAAAATAAAAATAACATTTTCAAAACCACATTTTATTTATTTATTTATTTATGTATTTATTTTAACAATTCCTGGAATGGATAAATTGTTTGTGATTCAGATTTCTCTTTACATTTAATAACCAACACAGCAGGTTATTAGAGACGCAGGATGAATGTGACGTCATTTTGTTATGCTAACTAAGTTTGCTGACAGATGCTAGCATGATTAGCATCGACAGTAAAAGTACCAAACAAAATAAAAATATTCCCGCATTGATAAATAATAATCCTGATGTCGATTTCACACCTTCTTTAAAAGTGCTGTGTGTTAAAATGCTCCACCAGCTCCACCAGCTCCTCCACCACCAGCAGCAGCCTGATAAACAATTTATCATCATGAATGAGCGACCGCGGCGCTCCTCCCTCCCCGGAGGAGCAGGTCAGCCATCTTTTGTGGTAATCTCACCCCAGCCTGCTGCTCCTCTCGATGAGGGGGAGCCCCGGCGCTCTCAGGGGGCCCCTGGAAGGATCTGGGGCCAGTGAAGCAGCACTCGGCAGGGGAACCACCCCAACATCCTGCACCGCTCCCTGCGGAGCCACATGTAATTGTCACGGGATGCTCGTTAAAGGATCCAATTAATCAGAATGGATTGTCCATTACAGGTCAGCAGGCAGGGCGGCCTGAAACAGTTGGCCTTTAGTTCATCTCATACGTGGCTTTAAATGGAGACTCGCTGTAGCGCGACTCCATAACGTCCCCGTGATGTGCCGTTAACATTTACGACTGTGGAGGAGATGAAGCAGCGTCGCAGCACCAACACGGAGCCGAGCTGCAGCGAAGCTAACGGCGCTACAGCGAAGAACCGCCAATAAGAAGTTCTCACATTTATCTGAATTATGAACAAAACAAAGTTCTGATCCGATTATTTAATGTTGGTGTCTGATTTAGTTTGAGCCACTTTGTAATTGTTTTTGTTTAGTTGTAGTCGACAAAATGTGAAGACGTTTTAGTCGACACCGTTTTTTAATTGCCGCCATCGATGAGGTGAAGTGTTGTTGTGGTTACACATACAGGAGGACTTTAATAACTGATCGCCTCCATTGATCCTGCTCTCGCTCCAAATAGCCAGCAACGGTGCTAACGCCACAATGCTACATCAACGTTAGCATACCTTGTAGTTTACCTGTCAGAGATGTTTGGATGCAGTCAGAAGATTATTTTGTCAAATTATTAAATTTTCTAAAGGATCTCACATCAGTTTCGTAAGTATGACTTTAAAGAAAACTGACCATAAATGGGTAAACACTGATTTTATGGCTTTGTATTAATGTTTGCAGTCTCGATATCAGCACCTGCAGAAACATATTTTATATGTTTGACGAGTGAAATCCTTTGTTTGAGGTGATGTCGTTCTTTAGCTTTAACGTTCACTGAACATTAACAAACCAACTGGTTGTGAAAGTGTGATTATTAACGCTGTTATCGCTCCGTGTCGTCACGTCACGCGGGTTAGAAACGACCTGCGAGAGTGACGTTATAACGATGAATTTAAAAACAGTCGGAGGGAAATTATGAATGAATGATTTACACACAAACAGCAGTCGGCGTGTTCTTCATCTGAATCCATGAATAAAATTCGTCGTTGAGTTTTGATTCTGGTGTTTTTACATTGGTTTCCACGGTGACCGCGCCCGGTCCTGAGCTGCAGCCGCTCTCAGCTGCTCGCCCTGCTCCCCGTCTTGTTCTGGTACCAGAACAAACAGTTCAAGGTGTAGCAGTGGTCCGTCTCCTCTCTGACACTGCAGCGGTGATTTAGACTCGCTGTTCACTTTGATAGCTGCTACTGCGAAGCAGATGCTGGGGAGGAATCGCCGGCCAGGCTGTTGTTGCTGCTCAGCGACTATCAGAGTTGTTTGTGTTGAGATACTTTATGATTAAAACGATGGCAGCGAAAGATCCTGCCGGGTATAGAACTGTGAGTCCGGTCGGGTTGTGACCTCGGAGCCCTGAGCGAGCCTCAGGAACACACCGTGTGAACGGCGGGGGGAAGGAGAAGCTTGTAGTGCGAGCAGAGGCTCCCTGCGGACACATTACCTGTCTTCCTGTGCTCGTCGACCACACGGTGGAAAGAGACTCGGGGGACGTGAGCAGCGCCGGTGGTACACACTTCTTCGCCTTCGTCTTCTTCACACTTTAAATCACATTCTCTCTGCCTCCTCTGCAAAATTAGAAGCAGAACTTTGTCTGAGGAGCAGCAGTGGAGAGAGAGGGAGACAGATGGGGATCTGAAAGACGGAGGGCAGGCGGAGGCTTGTTGTGTAAGATGAATGATACGCTGCTGAAGAGCACTTTCTAGTGGCTCGACCGAGGACTAGCATGTCGGGCCCGGCTGAACTCCGAACACCTCTGATGGATCAACAAACAGCTTCATCCCAAGAGAGACGAACCCTGCTGGAACCTGGAGGTAATTATTTTATACCACAGACACGTCGAGGCTCCATCAGCTTCACACAGATCTGCTGGTGTCTTCACAGGATCGCTCCACAGAAACAGCTTCACAGAATATTATAATACACTGATTTATCAACGTTTTAGAGTTGAGGTGGAATAAAGGAACAATCAGCTGACGTTTCATCGTCCGCTAAACATTCCTGGAGCAACTTGTGACTCAGATGATGGTGGAATAAGACTTTCACATCATTTAGTCAAACATTTAGTTTTTATTTTCAGCATTTCTTTTAGGAAACAATCAAAAATAACTTTTAGAATGATAAATATGTTTGAGAGTTAATGTTCACCACATTAACTGACAGCTGGTGATGACGGAACGACGGCATGAAGCAAACGTTCCACCATGTCTCCGGCTGTACATGGGTTAACAGTAGATCTACAAACTGTTCTGTATGTGAGGACGATGATGATGATGATGAATATATTTAACAACGTGTTAGCTAACGTTAGCATTCAACCACTTCCTCACAAACACTTTGCTTTTTATGCTTAAGTTTCATGATTCAAAGGATTTATTCTCATTTTCTTGTGGAATGAAATCATTTATTTTTGATTGATGGAATAAAATGATCTTGAAAACAACGTTCATCCAAAACTATAAAACTCCGTCATCCTTTTTGTACTAATTGTATTAAGTGTCAGGGTAAAACACTGATCACTACTGATCAATCATTTTCATATTCACTGATGGTTTCTAGTGTTTGATGCTCAGTCGCCTGCAGCTGACATGAAAAGACACTTTGTGAATGTTATGAGCAGCGAGGTCGAAGCGTTGCTGCCCGATCAGTCGTTTACATTCCTGGAATATATTCTAGCTAACGTTGGTGATTAGCTAACGTGGCTAACGGTGAGCTAAGACACTGAACTGATTATTTATTTATTAACGTGTTTTTTTTCACATCAGTTTGGATCTCGAGCTGTTTGGAGCCACTTGATGCTGCGAACAGTTGAAGTTGAATTTGAGCTGTGCACACGTTCCTCTCTCTGTTCAGCTGAGAGACCGTCAGTACCGTCGGTCCTGATCCGTATTGCATCAGCTTCTGGTCTCACAGAGGAGCGACTGTGCGGCGCTGCTCTCTGTGGAGCCGGGAGGTGCAGAGAGAAGATAAATTATCAATCCCACAGTTGCTATTGTGCTTTTAGCACAGCGAGAGGCCGCATAGCGCAGCGGCTATGTCATCCTCACCGGGTCGGGCCGTGAAATCCTCTATTTGAGGCGCCAGTGTTGGGATAATACGTATGTAACCGATGTCCTGGTGATGAGCGGCTCAGGCTACCGCTCCAGGAATAGAGCCGAGTCACAGGGTCGCATTGTGAAGACGGAGGCTTCTTATGTGGGATTATACGTTAGGCCAGACTGAGCGAGAGGCACCGAGGTGGATGATCGTTATCACGTTTAAACACGTTTCCATATCTGGAAAACAAATAGAAGCTTTTATATTTAGTGTTTACTGGAGACGTTTGAAGCTCCGAGACACCAAACACACGTTAAACATCAAGATGAGCTGAAAATAAACCTGCAATTCAGAGCTGATCAGGATTTAAGTTCAACAGTCGATCTGATCCTGATTTAATTATTCTGATGATTTATTGCTGAACTCACATAAAGTAAATCATGTTTGTTCTCTGCTGCATCATCAGTACGATGAAACATCTGTACTGTCACTTTAAGTCACTCATATTTATTATTGTTCATCATTAATTTAGTGTTTGTTATTAACTCATCTGCATCAGGAGCAGCGATGTTACATTTACCAGCATGTGAGTAAAAGTAAAGATATGGTGTTAAAATATCACTTTGTGAAAAGTGAAAGTCAGTCAGTACTTTAGAGTCAAAAGTACAAAAAGTATTTATTATTGATTATCACATTCAATATTCAGCTGTTCTTCAAATATCATCTGTTTTTGTTTCCTTTAATCCATAAAATAATGAACGAGTCACTTTGGCTCTGATGCAGTTTGTAATCTGCAAAGTAACTAAAGTGATCAAATAAATGTAGCGGAGTGGAAAAACTCGTAGTACAACTGAGTAAATTATTCATTAGTTACTTTAAAGTTTCTCACAGAATCAGAGGCAAAAAGTAAAATTAAAGATACGTTAAAATATTATGTATTATAATATAGTATAAACTACTCGAGTAAAAGTTTAAAGTATCTGATATTAAATTACTTAAGTGTCAAAAGTAAAAAGTAAATTATACATCAGCCAGTTATCAGATCTGATGTTCAGCAATTTTCTTTTTTAATCAGTTTTTTCGAAAAAAAGATCAATAAATTAAAATGTTCTGTTTTGGTTCTGATGCAGTTTGTAATCTGAACAGTAACTTGTAAAAAAATCAATGTAGAAATACAAGATTTGCCTCCAACACGTTTATAAAGTAAAAGTACTGCGCGGATCGATGGGTCTGTTGTTGGTTCTGCTGTGTTCTGGTGGTTCTGCTGTGTTCTGGTGGTTCTGCTGTGTCCTGGTGGTTCTGCTGTGTCCTGATGGTTCTGCTGTATTCTGGTGGTTCTGTTGTGTTCTGGTGGTTCTGCTGTGTTCTGGCGGTTCTGCTGTGTTCTGGCGGTTCTGCTGTGTTCTGGTGGTTCTGCTGTATTCTGGTGGTTCTGTTGTGTTCTGGTGGTTCTGCTGTGTTCTGCTGTGTTCTGCTGTGTCCTGGTGGTTCTGCTGTGTCCTGGTGGTTCTGCTGTGTTCTGGTGGTTCTGCTGTGTTCTGGTGGTTCTCACAGCGTCGGCGCTGATGGATGTGTGGATGTGTGGAGTGATGTCATCGAGTGTTTCTGTCAGGGACTCATTATTTGAATGTTTTTCCAGTTTTAAGCGTTTCTTCTGCGTGAACATGAAGCTGATATTGAGCGTAAACGGTTGAACTGTCGCTGCTCTGTAAAGAAAGCGCGCCAAACCGCGATAAACAGGATAATGAAGATCCTTCCGAGTTCCCGGAACGACTAATTCAACAAGGCTGTCTGCTGTGGATTTATCATCGGGAATAAAACTGCTCGTATTTCACGGAGCACAATTGAAATAAGTCTTGACAGATGAACTTTGTTCCCACAGGACCGTGAGACCGCGGAGCGAGTCGAAGCGTTTGGCTCGTGTGAGCGACGCGGCGACACCGAGCCAAGACTGCAGGGTCGTCGACACGTGTTGATGGCGCTCGTACTTCTGTTCAGCTCATTAACGCGGCCGTGTCAAGTAACCTTATACCGGCGGCAACAAATCAATCAGCGCCGATCAATGTGGCGTCAATGTCACCTTGTCAAACACTGACAGCGTGGATAGAGACGGAAAAGAGCGGCTGATGGAATTGATTTTTCTCTTTATTATTTTCCTCCTCAGGTGATTAAAACTCTGGAATGATAAATAGTTTGAGGACATTTCAGAAGGAAGCGGCTCCGTCGTCTGTAATCAGGATGAGAGACTCTCCGACGTCTTCATGGCGTCTTTGTGCTCCATGAACAAAGCTAATTATCTGTCAGCAGCTCGGCTACATATCGTCTCCATTACGTCGACGCCGGAGCGACGAGGAGGAAGGTCCTCACTGGAAACACAAAGAGTTAATTACATCTCGCTCTCATTAGCATCATCATCCATAAACAAACAGCAGCTCTCATCAGCAGAAGAACCTTCATGTTACATCTAATTCTTATTGATTCATCAGTAATGAAACTGAAGACACTCGTCAATAATGTTTCATACGAATGATGGATGAAGTTTTTACCTGTGACTGTTTATTATTACAGTTATCTACAATATTATTAGCAACTGTTCTGATCGTTGATGAATCAGTTTGAGTTTAGTTTTAATTCTCTGCTGGTGAACAAAACTCTGATTCAGACGAATCAGCTGATCGATGACAACACGACACGTTTCTGATGTGAAGTTTGAGCGTCTTCAGTCGTGTTCAAAACGAAACATGGATTTTAATCCAAATTCTGATTTATGTTGGTGATCAGATGATTGTCCTGAACGAGCCCGTGTGTGTAAACCTGTCTGGACCTCGAGCACGAACACATAAAACTGAAGATTGAGTTGCAACACGTGCGACAGATTCTTCCAACATTCACTGGCAGCATCGATTCTGCCTGCTTGTGTTTTAGCCAATGGAGTAACATGAAACTGTGGTTAACAGCTCCAGCTGCCGGGCCTGCAGCGGCACCAGAACAGAGCTGCTGACCCTGCAGCTCAGGTCCGATTCACTCTTCTGTTCAGTGAGTCACAGACCCGTCGTGGACCTGCATCAGCCGGTACCGAGGGTGGAGCTGTGAAGATGACATCATGATATAAAACAGTTAAAAATCAGAGAAATGAATCAAAACAATAAAACTACTAATGACAGCAGAACCCACTTTATACACAGAACCTACCGCTGGGTTCAGTTCAGGCACAAGAACACTTGACTGGGTTTTTAAAATGTGTTTTGGATGAATGTTTCTGGTTCTGGTGCCACAGAGTTCTGAGACGACCAGTCAGAGGTCACACCGGCACCAACAGCACCACCTGCCTGAGGACGGATCTGTGTGTTCTGTCCGTGTGTTGAGGTGTTTTTTCTCAGCCGGACTGTGTTTCATACATGAACCTGAGAAAGAAGGAGGATCATTAAAAATCTTTTCATTGATTAAACAATTAGAATTAAAGCGTCTGTTTCACATCACCTCTAAACCAAAAGCTGGTTTCTCTTGTCAACATGTGCGAGGAGATTCCTCCTCCTCCTCCTCCTCGTCCTCCTCGTCCTCCTCTTTCTCCTCCTCCTCTTCTCCTCCTCCTCCTCTTCTCCTCCTCTTCTCCTCTCCTCGTCCTCCTCCTCCTCCTCTTCTC